>DWOT01000033.1:0-10046 GCA_018251255.1 Pyrrhopyge hadassa | reverse complement strand
AACTGAAGATCCCTATGGAGATCTACATTGCGCATGTACCAAGGTGCACCGGTAGCTCTACGCAAGAAGCTATTTTGTAAAGTTTGAAAAGTTTTTAGAGATCTGGCATGGGCAAATGCCACACTGGCGTAGGTCATGATCGGTCTGACACATGCAGTGTAGAGACGGACTTTGTAGCGAAGAGCCATCTTACTCCTGCTGTTGATCAGAGGGTGTAGTCTACCTAGGACGAAGGCTGCCCTATTACTGACTGTTCGAATGTGCTTCTGAAAGGTTAACCGGGAATCTAAAGTAACTCCTAGATATTTAACTTCGTTGGACCATGGTATGTTTTTATTGAAAAGTGTGATAGGACGCAGAGTGCGACCTATTTTTTGGCTAAACCGTTTTCTAGAAAACCTAACGGCCGCGCTTTTGTCTGGATTGACAGCTATTTTCCATTTGCTGAACCAGTCGCCTAGCGAGGTGGTTGCAGCCTGCAGGGTTTTGAGCATCAAACTGGTGTGTGGGTGGGTGTAAAATAAGGCGGTGTCATCAGCGTAAAGTGCTAATTGCACCGCAGGGTGCTTTGGTATGTCGCTTGTGAAAAGCGTGTAAAGGAGGGGTGAGAGCGTGGAGCCCTGGGGGACTCCAGCTCTTATGGGACGAGGCGAGGACCTTGAACCTTCAACTCTGAAACAGAATTTTCGGTTTGACAGGAAGTCTCGGATGATGTTGATGAGCCTATCTGGCACTTTTAGTAAATGTAGCTTGTATAATAAGCCACTGTGCCATACCTTATCAAAGGCCTTCGCCACGTCGAAGAAGAGGGCTCCGGTGGGTCTGGGTCTTAAATGATCGAAGCCCGTGAGAATGTGCTCTGTGAGCCGGTGCACCTGCTGAGGAGCAGAGTGCCCGGGACGAAAACCGAACTGCTCGTCCGGGATGAGGTTGTTGGAGAGGGCAAAATATCTGAGGCGATTTAAGATCAGTCTCTCATATAATTTCCCCAGAGTGGGGAGTAGGCTAATGGGTCGATAGCTGTCTGGCTGATCTAAAGGCTTACCCGGCTTCGGAATACCTATGACCTCCGCCATTTTCCAGGCATCCGGGAAGACGCAGAGAACTAACAGGGCGTTGAGGATGGCCACTAGGGCCTCTAATAGCTTTGTGGGAAGGTGCTTAAGGACCTTGTTGGATATGCCATCTAAGCCAGGGGCTTTTTTGATGGCCATCTGTTTAATTTGCCATTGCACTTCGAACAGCGAGATGGGCTGAAGTGGTGCACCTGTCGGGGATTTGCCGACCTGAGCATTCACCTCACCTTCTACCAACGCGTAGTGATCTTCCAGAATGGACAGTTGGTCTGTAGTCAAGTCAGGGTCTGGTACGTTAGGGCAGCATTGGCGCTCTAAACTATCTGCTAAGCATTCAGCCTTTTCTTGATCGTCAAACGCGGGAGGTCCGGTTTGACGTAACAGTGGGGGCATGGGCGCTATGGTATCGCATTTGAGAGCTCTAGCCAGCCTCCAATAGGCCTGGTGATCGGGTTGGAGCTCTTTGGTGAGCGAGTCCCATGAGTCATTTCTGATCTCGTTGAGGCGATTTTTGACTTTTCTGATGCTGCGATTCATCAGACGACGGTTGGGTAATGAGGGGTATCTAGAGTATTTCCTAATCGCAGCGTTTTTTGTAGTAATGAGGGCCTTAGCGTCCTCAGGGAGTTCATACCTGCGGTCGTTCGCCTGTTTGACCTCCCTGTAGGATGAGTTCATGGCCTCCTGTATGTGAGTGGTGAATGAGTGGACAGCTTGATTAGCAGTCTCAACTGAGTCTATATTGTTAGGTAGGACCTGATCTAAACTATTGCTATTTCCTAGTGACTTTTTAAGAACGGGCCAGTTAATGATTTTTAACGGTGTGGTACGATTTATTTGGACTGGGCCTAGGTGAACTAGCACCGGACGGTGATCCGATATTAGTTCATGTAGGACGTTAATGTTTCTCAAGGGGAGGGCTATGTTTTTTAAGACGCAGATATCTAAGACGTCTGGTCGGTGAGAGGGGGCAAGGGGGTATCTAGTGGGAACCAGAGGGGCTATGATATCAAAGTTAAGTCTGTTGTTTAGTATGTTCAGTTTTCTTCCATTGTTATTGGTGAAGTGGGAGTTCCAGCTGGGGTGCTTGGAGTTGAGGTCTCCGGCCAGAATGACCGAGTCCCCCATGTCAAGCAGGGCCTTGATGTCTTTTTCTAGTATAGATTTCAAAGGTGATAGGTAAACGGACGCTATGAATATAGGTTGGTGTCCAGTGAGGGCAATTTGGCAGACTGACGCCTCTATGCTTTTTAGCGGAGGAGGAGTCATAGGCACGCAGTGCAAGGACCTTTTGTAATAAATGAGAGTTCCGCCTAAAGGAGACGAAACTCTGTCATTTCGGATGATCTGATAGTTGGCGATTTTTGGGTCGCGATCCGAAGGCTTAAGAAAGGTCTCTTGTATGGCCATTATATCCACCTGATGAGCTGATAGGAATTGCCTCACGAGATCTTTCTGGTCCCTAAGGCTATTTGCATTAAAGTATGCGATAGTTAAAGAACGAGGTTTTATCCTACCTGTATGAGTGTCTTTGGTGTGGGGTGGGAATGTGCTGTTTTAAAAGTTCCTATGTACCAGCATCGCTTCAAAGAAGGAAGCGTGCTGAGTCACTATTGTGAGAGTGTCCAATGCGGACCTTGCCGTGCGGATTTTGTTTGCAACGGCTGTAAGCTCAGATAGGTTAATAGCGCTAAGCGCTTGTTTAACGACCTGGATGTCGTCAATAATGGAGGGGGACAGAGATTGTCCCGGGCGGGGTTGGCGCTGGGCAGGCGCTATTGGGATGGTCGTGCCTGCTGCAGGCTGGATCAGAGGAGCTGGTTTTGAGGACACCATAAATGGTGGCTTCACCCACGCATTTTGGGCTGGAAGAGGAGCGGGTACAAAGGCTACCTGTCGAGGTGCGTTGCCCGGGGCGGAGGGGGTCTTGCCCTTGGGTTTTTTGGGTGCACGCGGGCAACCCCTATAACTAGCCGGGTGACCCTGCTCGCCGCAGTTTACACAACTGGGCGGCTCGGCACAGTCCTGCGGACGGTCGCAGTCTGCTGTGCCATGGTCACCCAGGCACTTTACGCAACGGGGTGTTGCGAAGCAATTTCTGGCCGAGTGGCCGAAGAGTTGGCACCTATGGCATTGGCCAGGGCCCTTCTGGTGGGGAGCCTCCACCGAGGAAATGCTGATGGAGCAGATATCCCGTAATTGGAATATTTCCTTGCCCTTGGGCGAAAGGTCGGAGACTGCTAAGACCATATCGTAAGGTCGGCGGGATCGTCCGTTGACCATCCGATGAACTGCCTTGACAGGCAGGCCCTGGCCCTGGAGGTCTTGAAGGATGTCCTCCATGTCTATTTCTTTTGGAACTCCGCGTATGACCACACGGAGCTGTTTTTCGTCTTCGAGTGCATAGGTGTGATAGCCTATGTGCTCGGCGCGAAGAAATGAGGTGAGTTTGCGGTGATCCGCATCGGATGTCACCGAGACCTTAATTGCCTGCGACGTATTACGCGCGTTGGCGAAGACTATTCCCTGCGTGCGGATAGTTCGCAAGATCAGGAACCATTTGTCCTTGTTCCTGATGAAGATCGGGGGGGGGGGCTTGTTTCCACCTGGGAGGTTAGACCCGTGCTGAGCAGGCTGAGAGGAGGAGGCATGAGCTGATACCTTTTTGGCGGGAGGGAGGGGGGTGGTAAGGCATTTATAACGCCTTTTATTTTTTCCCTCTACTGGGATGAACTCTTCCTCGTCCGAAGAGAAGTTGACATCTTGGAAGTCCTCATCATCTGATTGATTAGAGCCTTTAGGGGGCTCAGACTCCATATTGCCCTCTGAGGGGGCTAAGGTGGGAGTGGGCGAGGGTGTCGCGAAAGCCCTTTGAGGCGACGGACTCAGTTGAGGGGAATTGGGTGCACGCTTATGTACCACCCTGTTGGGTTTAGGCGACGGACTTATCTCAGTGCCGTGCTGGAATCGAGCTTTAACGAGCTCATTCGGGTCCAATTTGTAAAGTGCATCCTCGATGTGCCTTAGGTAGGCTGGGTTAATTGAAGACATGATTGATTGATTGATGATTAAAATTTATAAATGTTTAAAATTTATAAACTTGCATAGATGTGTAACCCTCCCTGCCGTGGCAGGGAGGTAAGCTAATTTATAAATAACTTACTGTTAGTGTCCTGTGTGGGCACCGGTGTGTACCTAATACAATAGTGAAGCCTGTTGTGATACGTGTAAAATACACGTAAAACCCAGTACACAACACTATTAGTCACTATATTCCAAACAATCACTATGGCACGTACTCACTAACAGTTTTAACCGCGCACGAAACTAAAATTTATGTTTTAAAACTAATGTGTAATACAATTTGAAATGTAATCTAAACACGCGCGAACGCGGAGGCCAGGCACCACTAAGCGCGGGAGCGCTCGGCGCTCGAAAACTAAGTCCGTCGAACCGTAAGAATTTACTATAACGTATCGAACTCGACGGAATATCTAATAATAAAGAACTCGTTTTCGAGTTCTTAAAATTATTGAGATGCACTACGCGAGAACTTACTACGCGCTACGTACTACGCTACGACGTAGCACGGCGCTGGGACCGTTCCCTTAGCGACAAGACCGACAAGACCGAGGGAAATAATAATAACGGGGGCCCGGCTCGGGTGGCAACAAAAACTCGCGACGCGCGGGGGGCGAGGATGGCTCGCTTCGCCGAACTGCGAGGCACGACACGCGCCAGCCGGCGACGATTTGGCTGGCCTTGAACGGCGACGGTTGGGATGAGTTTCGCGGCGACGGATGAAAACTCGCGGCGAAATCGAAACACTGAACGCACTACGATGATGCCGAAAAACAACAATCCAGCTGAGGGTGTGTTCGTGTACCCTATGCCGATAATCTATTACTTGAGAGCCAGAGCGCGTATGGACACGTCCGAACTCAAAGGCAATAGAAACCGGAATCCCTTACGCCGACTCCAAAACAGTACAACTATATACTTACCATAGTAGATGCATTCACCAAGTTTGTATGGCTTTTTCCGATAAAGTCTACTACGGCAAAAGAGACATTGAATAAACTCTATGTACATCAGCAAATATTTGGCAACCCTAACAGAGTAATAACGGATAAGGGAACGGCTTTCACCAGCCAAGATTTTAAGGAATATTGTCAGAGCAACAATATAGAACAAGTGCTAATTACAACTGGCGTACCCCGTGGAAATGGGCAAGTCGAGCGTGTACATCGAACACTCATTCCTATTCTGACTAAGCTATGCATAGAAGACAAAAGTGTGTGGTACAAGCATGTGAGCAAAGTACAAAGAGCTTTTAATAGTACCTACCATAGAAGTATAAATACCACACCATTCAATTTAATGTTAGGCAGGAAAATGAAGAATCAGGAGGATTTGGAAATAATTAACTTATTACAGCAAGAAAGAGTGGATTTTTTTCAGGAAAATAGAGAAAACTTGAGAATTAGAGCTAAAGAACATATTTTTAAAATTCAGGAAGAAAATAAAAAACAGTTTGACAGGAACAGAAAGGAAAGTAATAGATATTTTGAAGGTGAATTAGTTGCTATCAAAAGGACTCAGTTTGGGCCTGGACTCAAGTTAAAACCAAAGTTTCTGGGGCCGTACCGAGTAGTTAAGGTGAAAAGAAAAGACAGATATGATGTAGAAAAGGTAGACAGTTCAACGGAAGGACCCATGTTAACTTCCACATGTGCTGATCACATGAAAAGATGGCCTGTAACTTTCTGTATCACCTAGGTTTGTTGAATTATTTATTTAGTTTTTTCTCCTGTTTCATTTGGCACACATATTCCTACAAGGCTTTACTTCTATCATAAGAAAACTTATATGGGGCAATTAAGGAATTCTTAAAACACATTCTCTTTATTAAACAAATGTATTTTGTGACTTAAATGTACTTACCTATTGTTTGTATAAATAGTTATTAAGTTATCATAGCTATATTCATGTAAATGGTTTATTTAAATTTTATGTGTACTATTTAAATATAAATAAATGTAAAATAGTATGAAAGTGTATGTATGTGAGTTATGATTTGTGTAGCTCCATTTAGAATTGTATAATGTAAATAATGGAGTGTTAATGTGTATTAGTGATGAATGAAGAAAGCGTGGCTGAGGCCAGCCAGCCTTCAGGATGGCCGAATGTGGGATTGTGAGTGGTGAAGGATGATATTAGAATAGAAGGTTAGAGTGAGAGAACTGAACGACAGCATAATCGGTGTTTAAGACAGGGATGTATGCATAAGAGTGAAAGGGATAGAGGAAGGGAAGGGGAATGTGTGCGGGGAGTTTTGGGGTTGAGAATAAGGACTGCGAGGTGTTAACACGTTGTTGAGGTTTGAGCTAATATTTTATGGTGATAGAAGACGAAATAAACGGCTAAGAAGACGTATTTGTTTATTTTCACAACCACCACCCCCACATCTTTGGGGGCATCGTCCGGGATCGGACAGGAAGACGATTAAAGACGAAACGTACGTAGTACTTAACATATACAGCACGTGGCGGTGGTGCGTAGTTAGTGTAAAATTAAAATCTACACGTCGTAATTAAAGATTTGCAATATGACGGAAGAGATTGGAGCCAAAAGTGTAGACCTGAGCCATGGAAATATACAGTACACAGAGGGGCTTATCTCAAAATTCAGTGGAACCGATGTGTGCTACCCGGCATCGAGGTGGGCGCAGGATATCGAAGATCACAGTGAAATCTTTGGATGGAGTCCACTACAACAATTAATTATAGCCAGAAGATCGTTGGAAGGCACTGCTTTACTTTGGCTAAAGAGCGAGCGGAAATTTAAAACTTGGAATGAACTGAAACAGTCACTTTGCAAGGAATTTCCTGATACACTCGATCAAAAAACTGTGCATGAAATGATGAGCGTGCGTCAAAAGTTACCTACGGAGTCCTGTCTAGATTACATGCTACGTATGAAAGAAATGGGCAAACGAGGAAAACTTCCGGATTACGTCGCTATAAAATATATAATAGACGGAATAAGAGACACAGAAATGAACAAAATTATGTTGTATGGAGTAACTACTTACTCGGAGTTAAAAGAAAAATTAAAAATTTATGAAACTATAAAATCGAAGACAAAAAATGCAGTTTATCGGCCTACGCAGTCTACATCTAAAGTGTCACGTTGTTATAATTGTGGAGGACAAGGGCATAAATCATCGGAGTGTCCTAATAGGAGAAATGGATTGAAATGCTTTAAGTGTAATGAGTTCGGTCATATAGCATCATCATGTTCAAGAGGTGAATTTCATCATGGCGGCGCCGGCGGCGGCTCGGCGGCG
Source organism: Pyrrhopyge hadassa (assembly GCA_018251255.1). Taxonomy (NCBI): domain Eukaryota; kingdom Metazoa; phylum Arthropoda; class Insecta; order Lepidoptera; family Hesperiidae; genus Pyrrhopyge; species Pyrrhopyge hadassa. The sequence goes on along the minus strand of DWOT01000033.1, from coordinate 2,621 downwards.
AAATTTCATCGGCCGGAACATAATTACGCAAGGTTCGGAAACGATCGGCAGAGATTCGTAAGTTCTCGGCAATACGACGGTGACCCGATGCAATCACCCAATCAGAGCGCGGTACGTCAAGCCTACCAACCGACAGTTGCAACAAAGAATTGGTCAAGTCCAAATCGTGAGCAAGTGATTGGCACTAATGATCGTCCGTCAAGATGGCAAAACCGTTCGATGTGTGTGAACACTGCGTCAAGTAATCAAAACGAACTTCACTCGACAAACTTCAAAATCGTAAATGACACTGACAAAGACGTCAATCATGTAAATTGTCAAATAGAAAATATGTCCTATAGCGTACATACAAAACATAATACGAATTTATCTTTAAAAACTCTAAATTTAAGTGGTATACAAGTTGTAACTTTAATTGATTCAGGTAGTGATGTAAATTTAATAGCGGAACATCTAGTATTTAAATTAGACATTGTATCCTTTCAGCGGGAACAAATATTGGTTACGGGGTTAGGTGGAAAACAAGTTAGTTCACTTGGTAAGGTTCTATGTAAATTGAATATCGATGGACATGATTTTGATGTAACTTTTTATATTGTTCATAGAGAAGTAATGCCTTATGGGGTAATATTGGGCCAACCTTTTATACAATCAACAACACTTTTATTCAATAAAGGGGTGGTAACTGTAGTGCCATATATAGAAAATATGTGTGTGTCTTTAATTTCAGAAGCAGAAGAAGTGTCTTTAGGTTATATTCCAGACCAGAAGTTACAATTAAAAGTGAAAAACATAGTTAGGAGTTATAAACCAGTGCAGACTAAAGAAGCTCCTATTGAAATGCGAATCATACTGAAAGACGACATTCCGGTAGCGCAGAGACCAAGACGCTTAGCATTACAAGAACAACAGGTAGTTGAGAACCAGGTGAAAGAGTGGTTAAATGATGGTATTATACGACCTAGTTTTTCAGAGTATGCTAGTCCTGTAGTGCTTGTGCACAAAAAGGATGGTACACCCAGAGTGTGCATTGACTATCGGAAGATAAATAGTAAAATGGTTAGAGATGAGTTCCCACTACCAGTAATTGATGATCATTTGGACAAGTTACTCGGTGCAAAGGTCTTTAGTAAGATCGACTTGAAAAATGCCTTTTTCCATTTAAAATTACATGAGGACTCAATAAAATACACATCTTTTGTATTACCAAATGGTCAATATGAGTTTACTAGAGCTCCTTTTGGATTATCAATATGTCCTAATTATTTTACTCGGTTTATTACCATTATTTTCAGAGACTTCATTTCAAACGGAGATGTTCTCATATTTATTGATGACATTATAATACCTTCAAGCAATCATGAAGAGGGAGTGGTTAAGCTGGAGAGAGTGTTAAAGACCGCAGGTGAATATGGCTTACAGATTAACTGGAAAAAATGTGAGTTACTTGTTTGTAAAGTGGAATATTTAGGTCATGTAATTGAAAATAGCACTATACACCCGAGTCCTGATAAAACTGAAGCAGTAATGAAATTTCCTCAACCTGAAACACGCAAAGCTTTGCAAAGTTTCTTAGGATTAGCTTCGTACTTTAGAAAATTCATTGAGTGTTTTGCCAAAATTGCACAGCCACTTACCGATTTATTAAAAAAAGATAAATATTTTTATTTTGGAGAAAAGGAGAGAGTTGCTTTTCTAATGTTAAAACAGAAGTTATCGGGATCTCCAGTATTAAGAATTTTTGACCCACAACTTCCAACAGAATTACATACTGATGCTTCGCAGGTGGCATATTCTGGAATTTTGATGCAAAGAGATCCAAATGATGATAGTTTACATCCTATTTATTACATGAGCCGAAAGACTACAGAAGCGGAGCAAAAATACTCCAGTTATGAACTAGAAGCGTTGGCAATAATAGAAGCTGTGAAAAAATTTAGAAAATATTTAATTGGTATACCTTTCAAAATTGTGACAGATTGTTTGGCTTTTGAATTGACTTTAAAGAAAAAAGATTTGGTTACTCGTGTGGCGAGATGGGTTTTACTCTTACAGGAATTTGATTACAAAATAGAACACCGTTCTGGTTCAAGGATGCGGCATGTGGATGCCTTGAGTAGAAATCCTTATGTTGGTACAATAGTGGGCAGCATTTATAATCATATTAGACAAGCTCAAGATCAGGATGAAGGATTGTTGGCAATTAAAAAGATTTTAAAAGATGGCATGTATATGGACTATTGGCTTCAAGACGAATTGTTGTATAAAGGTGAGCAAAAGTTGTTAGTTATACCTCAGGAGTTGGAGAAGGAAGTTATAAGTAGGGCACATAGTAATGGCCATTTTGGAAGGAGAAAAATGAAGGAATTAATTACCAAAGACTATTTTATTTCAGACATTGATACAAAAATCAATAAGTTTCTGTTAACTTGTATTCCATGTATCTTAGCTACGAGAAAAAGCGGTAAGCAGGAAGGATTTTTAAATCCAATTGAGAAAGAAAGCATTCCGTTGCACACATTGCACATAGATCACATTGGACCTCTTACGCCGACTCCAAAACAGTACAACTATATACTTACCATAGTAGATGCATTCACCAAGTTTGTATGGCTTTTTCC
>DWOT01000032.1:0-10056 GCA_018251255.1 Pyrrhopyge hadassa | reverse complement strand
CTAATGTTCTGTATACATATATAAGCAAACGCTCATTTAATAAAGCAGTATTTACTCAGCACTCGGACGTTTCACTCATCCTCAGTCCCATCCTTACATGGCGACCCTGCCAGCCGTAAGATCCGCGGCGCGTGTTCGGATTCCGTGAAATGAACTTGATAATGTTATTAGTCATCATATTGTGTGACAAAAGACTTTATAATGAAGCGTAATAATTCAAATACGATAGCGAACCGCAATTTCTTCGCATTTATTTCGGTGCAACCGAATAAAAATTTTATCGGACTCTATTCGTGCCACAATGGGAGACAATAAAGCAGCACGTTGGTTCTACCAACTACCTACTTCTGGTAATCGGAGTTCAGCAGCGGGAGACAACAACTCGCACCTAGCATGGAGAAGTGGATACTACGTTGGTGAGGAGGTTCGGGAGCCTTCTGCGTCGTCGTGAAGAGCGCCCAACCAACGCTGCCTGACAGAACACCCCGTTACGATAAGTGTCGTGATGTGAGTAGAAGGTGCGCAGTGCTTTATTTTTTCTTTTCTTTTCTCTATATAATAAAATGACTATATGTACTGTACTTCCATATACCGGTTAATACAATAAGTTACGTATTATGGTGTGCGTAATCGTTATGTTATTTTTAGAGTGTTAAGTTACTTACCATATAATCGCTTGTAACGATATTATTGAAAACTGATAGGTTTTATTGTTTATTTTCTCCTTTTAAGGTTAATGATTGTGTGTCTAAAGGTTATAATTATTAAAGCATTAAGTAAACATGGACTTGCTTTATTATGGCAGAAGAATTAATTCAATTAGTAGATAATTTAAGAAAGATACGGACATATCTCGTGAAAATTGGTCCCGCTCGTAGAACCGGTAACATTTTGATTATTAAAAAGGAGGAAGCAAACAAGATATATATTAAATATAATTCTTTAAGTGATATTTTGATAAATGATAAATTGTATAGAGAACAAAAATCGTTAATAAATAAGATTAGTATAGAATTCCAAAGGTTATATAAAGAAATTCTGGATTTATGTACTGAAAGCGATTGCTCGGGTCAAAGTATAATAATGGCTAACGAAAGTTTTAATCTAAAAATAGCATTAAGTTTATTACCTATTATGAATGATGATGACGACACAACAAAACAATTAATAGAAGGTGTCGAATATTATAGTTCGGTGTTGGGTAGCGAGACGTGTAAAAATAAACTCATTCAATTTGTATTGAAAAGCCGTCTCTCTCAGAAAGCAAAATTAAAATTATCATCAAGCTATGATACTACTGATGATCTTATAAGGGATATGAGGAAAATTTTACTGCCACAAAAGAGTTACACAGCGTTACACGCCAAGTTACAAAAATGTAGGCAAAATGAGAAGTCTATTTCAGATTATGGTAGAGAACTATCAGAGTTATTCGTAGATTTGACAATTTCGCAAGCCGATGGAAATACAAAAAATTATGACGTGTTACGTCCGCTTAATGAAAAGCTCGCGATTAAAAAATTTGCTGATGGATTGCGAAATCGTCGTATCAGTACCATTATTGCTGCGCGTGATTTCAGCTCATTATCTGATGCTGTACAGTCAGCGATGGATGAGGAGCTCTCAGCCCCATCCACCTCTGCAGACGTCATGGGTATGTATAAACACCCAGGGCAGTACAACAAACCCAGAAGATTTCAAGGTACGTACAACAGAGGTTTTAATTATTTTAGAAATAAAGGGTCTCTCCCTTCTAGATGGTCCCACCAGCAACAAGGTCCAGCAGAGAGGATGCCACAGCACCAGAGACGTGGTGGTGCTTTTAGAAATAATCGTCGAGTCGGTTTTCGTGGTAGAGGTCACTATGCTAACCGTAGTAGGGGTCATACCGTAGGTAGCAATATAAACGTTTTATCGACTCAAGAAAACGATACCAAGAATGAATTAGAGCAAGAAACTCTGACTCAGTTTTTTCGTGCCTGAATATGTTTACACATGTAACAGTTTAAGTAAAGTTACCTTTAAAGTCAATGACCGTAAACATGATTGGCTCATCGACACAGGCGCATCAATTTCTGCAATCAAATTAGCTTGCGTTCAAAGTTTACAAATACCGTTCCATAATGAGCGACTCAGCGTTAAAGGAATAGGTGGATACGTGACATCGAACGGCTTTGTTTACTTAACGCTAAATCATAACGGAGAAAAGTTTCATCATAAATTTTATGTATTTAGAGAGTTACCATGCAAAACTGTAGGAATTTTGGGACAAGATTTTTTGAAAAATTTTAATGCAATTTTAAATTTTGAACTCAATACGCTACGGGTGTCAACAAAGAGTGGAAAGAGTGTCACTGTGTGCTTTGATTACATAACGCCGAATTCACATTCTTATTTGACAGTACCAGCTCGGAGCGAGTCTACACATTTTATTAATACTAACTTTAAAAATGATTTCGTAATAATTTCTCAAGAACTCTGCGAAGGTGTTTTTATAGCTAATACTGTAGTAAAGCCGAAAAATGGAAAAATCCCTATACGAATTTTAAACAGTAGAGATCAAGATGTGAAACTAAATTATTTTTCAATTTATAAACAAAATTTAAGCGATTACTTTATATGTCAATTTAGTCCAACTAATATCAACGCTGACCGTGTGAAAAAACTTTTTTCATTATTGAATTTAAAAGGGTTAAATCTCGAAGAACAAATATCTATCGAAAACATTTGCGCTAAGTATCCGGATATTTTTCATCTTCCAGGAGATAAATTAACCACAACTTCATTTTACCAACAAAAACTTGATTTAAAACCCAATAGTAGCCCCGTATATACAAAACCATATCGGCTACCACATTCACAAAAACAAGAAATTGATAGGCAAGTACAGGATATGTTAAAAGATGGTATAATTGAAGAAGCTAGGAGTGCGTGGTCTAGTCCGCTATTGCTAGTTCCGAAAAAGCCAGATTCCACAGGAGAAAAAAAATGGAGAGTAGTGATAGATTACAGGAAATTAAATAATCAAATTCAAGATGACAAGTTTCCGTTACCAAATATTTCCGAAATATTAGATTCTCTATCAGGCGCGGTATATTTTTCACACCTTGATCTATACCAGGGGTTTTACCAAATTAACTTACATAAAGATTCTAGACCATATACAGCATTTACGACGGGAAAAAATCAATTTCAAATGGCCCGCATGCCTATGGGAATTAAGTCTAGCCCTAATGGGTTCAGCAGAATGATAACCTTAGCAATGTCGGGGTTAAATCACGACAAATGTCTTATCTATCAGGATGACCTAGTAGTTTTTGGACGGAATTTAGCTTGTCATAACCAAAATTTAATGGATGTGTTTAGTAGATTACGTAAAATTAATTTAAAACTAAATCCTGTTAAATGTGTCTTTTTACAGAAAGAAATTTTATATTTAGGCCATGTCGTATCGGAAGCAGGAATTTTACCAGATCCCGATAAAACTAAAATTTTAGAAAATTATCCCAGACCGCAAAGTGTAGATGAAATAAAGCGCTTTGTCGCATTTGCTAACTACTACCGGAAATTTATTCCAAATTTTTCTAAAATTGCACTTCCGCTGAATAAAGCTTGTTGCAAAAATATATCGTTCAGTTGGTCTGAAGCTTGCGAACAATCTTTCCAATTATTGAAAAGGGCATTAACAAAACCACCCGTTCTCCAATATCCTATATTTTCACCCGATAACGAATTTTTATTACAAACTGATGCATCAGGAACAGCTATAGGATCCGTTTTATGCAACATGGACGGAAGACCAGTCGCATATGCAAGTCGAAGTCTAAATAAGGCGGAACTTAATTATCCTACTATTGAGAAGGAGCTGTTGTCAATAGTATGGAGTGTAAAATACTTCCGACCCTATTTATACGGTAGACGTTTTAAAATTCAAACTGATCACAAGCCATTGGTGTATCTTTTCAGCATGCGCGACCCTTCCAGTAGGTTACTTAAATTTAGGTTATTATTAGAAGAATATAATTTCACAGTCGAATATTTGAAAGGTAAAAACAATTCCGCAGCTGATGCACTATCGCGTATAAATATAACTTCTCAAGATTTAAAAACAATGAATGATCAAATTTCATGTGTTATGACACGAGCGCAGTGCAGACAGTTAGGAGACTGCGCAAAGCTCAGTACTAGCGATTTGGTGGATAATATTACCACAAGCCCGAGGTCTGATCAACCAAGGGTCGTGGAAATCATTAAGAAACCGGGTCTCTATACTGAACTTGTATTAAGTGATTATAAAAAGATGAGGATTTTGAAACAAAATGGTTTAGTGACGGAAACATATAAGAGTTATTCGTATGTACCTAGTAGATCTACTATTTATTTATGTACAACTACTGAACCTCGATCATCGATTACGCGAGACGGATTGGTGAGAGATTTAGCAGTAATGTGCAAAAAATTAAATATAAAAGAAATATGTATCCTAAGGGATGAAATAAATAAAGAATTTATTAAAGGAATAGTAGATATTATAAAAAATCGTGATAAATGGACCGGTCCACGGATATGTATTCTAAATAAGGTACAAAGGATCAATAATATAGATAATAGAAAGGTAATTCTAAATGACTTTCACTTGTTGCCTTCTAGTGGCCACGCAGGTATCAGGCGAATGTCTAATAATATAAAAAGATATTATTTTTGGCCTAGCATGGACAAAGATATACATGATTATGTTACCAAGTGTGTACAATGTCAGAAACAAAAATACTCTGTAGGTACGAAACAGCCCATGGTAATAACGAGTACTGCAAACTCAGCATTCGAAAAAATTTATCTCGACATAGTCGGACCGCTTCCAAAGGACGCTTTGGAGCAGGTATATATTCTCACATTGCAGTGTGAGCTGACGAAGTTTGTCGAGGCGTATCCCCTGTCTGCGAAGGACGCAGCCAGTGTGGCTCGTTCATTTGTAAACAATTTCGTACTTAGGTATGGGATACCGCGAGAAATAGCGACTGATCGTGGAGCAGAGTTTATTTCAAACACAATGAAAGAGGTATGTAAAATCCTTAATATTACTCAGCTGACAGCAACCGCTTATCACCACGAGAGTATAGGAGCGCTGGAGAACTCGCACAAGGCACTCGGCGCATTTTTAAGGGTAAGTTCTGAAAATAAGTCAGGTTATTGGAGTAGTTACGTGCCCTATTGGTGCTTTTCATACAATAATAGCGTGCATACAGAAACGAAGTACACGCCGTATGAGCTTGTTTTCGGCAAACGTTGTGTAATACCGAGTAATTTGAGTAATGGCATAATAGAACCCTTATATGCTCATGACAATTATCCTCTAGAGCTAAAATATAGGCTACAAGTAGCGCAAAAAGATGCTAGAAATAATTTAATTAGTAGTAAACTTAAAAGAAAAGAAAAGTATGATAGTAAAATAAATCCTGTGTATTACAAAAAAGGAGAATATTTACTGGTAAGAAACCCTTCAGGTGATAAGATGGACAGTATTTACCAAGGTCCATACTTGGTTGTAGAAGATTTAAATTGTAATGTCAAAATAATGAAGAAAGGTAAAGAAGAAATTATACATAAAAACCGCACTAAACTGTTTAATGCAGCAGTATCCATAATTTCTTCTTCCCCTTAATACGTATAGGTTATTTAGAGTTTGTATAGGATATCTTTTTTATTTTTTTATTTTCTTGATTACATTTATTTTATACTGGTTATTTACATTTAAGCAAAATTTACATTGTTTTGTGATCTTTTAATACTACTTTACTCATGTTTATAAAAATATTGTAATATTGTTTATAAAAACTCGTGTTTACTCATGTTTATAAAAAAAAAAACAAATATTTCTGTATATCGTTTTTTTTTCTTTTGAAAAGGGAGGTGTAGTGTGTGTGTAATGTAGCGTATGTATTGAGAAACCTAATTAAGTACTAATGTTCTGTATACATATATAAGCAAACGCTCATTTAATAAAGCAGTATTTACTCAGCACTCGGACGTTTCACTCTTCCTCAGTCCCATCCTTACACTATTGCCGTATATTGGGCACAAATCCAGACTCCGAGCCACTACTAGAAAATCAATATTAGAAAAATCTAATAGTGCTCGACCCGGGAATCGAACCTAGGACCTTTCGATCGGCAGTCGCGCTTGCAACCAACATGACCAACGAGGCAGTCTCTTTGTCAGAGATTTGTGATATCATATAAACAAAGAACATAGTCGTATTTATGAGAAAAAACTTAAAGGTATTTTTTTGTAAATACGATTGTTACCTTTATTGCTATAGCAACTGGGATCGATTTCTTGTGCAAGTATTATCAATTTTGAAAGCAGCACAATGGAACTAAAACAATATTGAGTAGGTGCTAAAATGTTTATTTATACTGAAAAAGTAAGCCACTTACGTCGTCTCATACTTAAAATAACAACTTTGTGAGTAAAACTTTACGGGTGGTCGATTTTTTTAGCAGCCACTGTATTATCCTAGAAAGCCCCTAGCTCAGAGGTCGCCAATTAGTTTCGCTCGGGGTCCGTTTTGATAAATGAAATTACCATCGCGGTCCGCACAAAATTTTATAGAAAAAATATTTATTAAATAAATGAATACAGAAAAACTAGCTTTCTTTTGTTGTACATATCAATATGAAAAATGACATTTTTATAGCGAATTATCTGCCTGAAATTTATGAACGTCTTGTATTTGTCGACGTCAATCTCGTTGTCACTGCTAATTATTTTATTTCAATTAGGGAAGTGTAAGCATTCCTTACCAAGATCATTAATGAAGATATCGAGTTTTCACGAAAAATTTTTTACTTCTGAAATGAGCTCCCATACAATCTTTCCCTTGCCTTGAAGGTTCAGGTCATCGATATGTTTAAAAATATCAGTCAAGAAAGGAATCGCATTTCAATTTTTATCAAATTATGTACTTACTATGTAGAGCAAGTTGCTGTGTTCTCGCGGTCCGCACAAAATGGGTTGGCGGTCCGGATGCGGACCGCGGTCCGCCATTTGGCGACCCCTGCCCTAGCTGATCGATTCAATGTTTTAAACTCTCGCGTCATTAGTCCTTACGTCCATACACATAAGAAACATAATGCCATGTACGAAACGATTTAATTTTAAATTTTAATTTATGTTTGTTTTGGAACAGTTTTTTGTTTTTGTCAGTTGTGGTTTGAAAGCGAACTTGTTACGTACGTCACCAATTACCGTGGCCCTAATATTAGAATAATTATTTCCCGAGTTTATTAATTTAAAGACAATTTTGATATCAAGTGTAGTGTGTTTATAAAATAAACGGAACATTTCCAGTGTATATTCAGTGTCTTTAGTTAGGAACTGTAAATATTGATAGTTTAATAAATGACTTGGTGTTATTATATAATTTTTGAACTGTAAATAATAGTGTAAATAAAACTCAAGTTTTTTTGAACAGATAATAGTTAGGTATATAGTTAGGTGTAACAATATAGTCATAATTCTTTAAACATGCCTCCTAAGAAAAGTTTGGCTTGGGATCATTTTGTTGACAAAGGGGAATATAAGGCTGAATGCAAAATGTGTAAAGTACATATATCATATAAGTCAGGAGTTTCGAACCTTACTAAACATGTGCAGAGAAAACATATTGCGGTTAATTTAGTGAGAAGGGAACAAGAAGTGGAGCGTCAAGAAGTCCAGGCGCATGCTTCACAAATATCACAAATTACGGCACCCAATACTCAAACTCTACAATCTGGTAAGATAAGATTTAATCCGTCCAGTATTTCTGCTTTTCTTCGACGCGACTGCCATAAAATAAAAAAAGAAATTGATCATCATTTAATGAATCTGTTCATATGGGACTTACAGCCTTTTTCAATTGTGGAAGACAAGGGGTTTCGTGAATTAATCAAATATGCTTTCCCAGATTATGTTATACCTTCACGCAAGTATTTCGCAAATAATTTATTGCCGGGTCTCTATGAAGAGGTTAGAAACAATATCAAAACAATTTTAAGTGAAGATGTAAAAAGTATATGTCTAACGACAGACATGTGGACGTCGAGAAATAATGAATGTTACCTAGCTGTTACAGGTCATTATATTGATAAAAAATATATCTTGCAGTCTGTGTTACTTGAGTGTAAGGTGTTAGAAAAAAGTCACACAGGTCTTCATTTAGCCGAAGAGTTAAGAAATGTGGTAACAGAATGGAATATTACTGACAAAGTCCTCCTTGCGGTATCAGACAACGGGGCTAATATTAAAAATGCCATAGCTCAATTAGAGTGGAAACATTTTAGCTGTTATGCGCATACGCTTAATCTGGCAATCCAAAAAGTGTTAGGTAATTCATACGTGAATGAAATTATTAATAAGGTGAAAATGATAGTTTCCTACTTCAAACGAAGTAATTTAGCCTGGTGTAAATTAAAAAAATATCAGGAGCAGGCAAACAAGGTTATCAAAAGACCAATACAAGATGTTACGACAAGGTGGAATTCCACTTATTATATGTTAGAAAGATTTGTTGACTTGAAAGACGAAATTAAATGCGCTCTAAGTAATTTAGATGCAACTAATTTAATGACTCTAACGAGTTATGAATGGAATGTCTGCCAGTCGTTGCTATTAGTATTGCAACCAGTTGAGGAAGTGACGCGAGAGATAAGCGGCCAGAAATATGTAAGTGGAAGCTCGGTTATACCCTTAACGATTGGTCTCACTACTGCTCTCAACGAAATCACAAATTCTACATATCAACAAGAAAACAATATTGATATTTTTCCGGATGAAGTAGAGATGTGCCGGCAGGATCTTCTTTCGGAAATAAAAACGCGATTTTCCAATTTGGAACAAAGCAGAACATTCACCATCTGTATGTTTTTGGATCCGAGGTATAAGCTATACTTTCAAAATGAAAATGTTGCTGACAGTACCAAAAGGTATGTTGTGGGCTTAGTGACAGCAATGATCAACCACAATGAAAAAAATCAACCGACAGCATCATCTTCGAATGTGCCGGACACTCAGGATAAAAAATCAAACAGTCTGTTATGGAAACATTACCATAAATTAATGCAAAATGCACGTCCAGCTGGAACGGCCCATAGCAGAGCGATCATTGAAGTACAGAAATATATAGACGATAGCGTTTTGTCTCCAGATATGAATCCTCTTGAATGGTGGCGAACGAATCAGCCCATATATCCTAATTTAGCCAATCTAGCTACATTGAAGTTATGTGCAATGGCCTCCAGCGTGCCCTGTGAACGGTTGTTTTCTGTTGCAGGGAATATATTAACAGAAAGGAGATCTCGACTGGGCAGTCGTAAAGTAGAACAGTTATTGTTTCTACATCAAAATAAAAAATAAAGTCAAAACGAATAAAAACTTATAAAAAAGAAGATAAAAATACAACGAATTATGTATATATACAAAATGAATTGAGATCTTATAACTACGCCTGCTATTGCTGAGTTGCTGTTAGCAGACAGTCCTAAGCCTGTGATATAAAAAAGTAGGAAGGAAAGATTTCATTTCATGTTAAAAGACTCGTACAATATTGATTCATAGGAGTGGGCGATACGAAACGTATATAGATATTGAAACTATATATTGTTACAATATCGTAAATCGGATATCAGCCTCGGCTAAAACTATATATTTGACGAAACACTATATTGTCAAAATATCCATATCCATTGAATCACACAACGAATCCATCCGAATGACCGCTAAGCCGATACGAATAAGGCCGACGACGGCTTGCAATATCGCAAATCGGATATCAACTTCGGCTAAAACGATATATTCGATACAGATGTGGCCGACGACGGCCGAGTGGTGAGTGCATGAATAAACTGAAATAGCTATATTATCGCACGGCTAGTACTACGGTTTCCAACCTTATGCCTATCGCGTAAAGATTAAGATTGTATATTTAAATCGTTTTCTTAGTAATTAGGTTAAATTATTAAGCGTAATTACGACTTTCGATCATATCACTAAGTAAATAGGGATTAATTATGCAAG
>DWOT01000031.1:0-10091 GCA_018251255.1 Pyrrhopyge hadassa | reverse complement strand
CAAAGAGAAGATCAATTTGTGTCCCAAAGGAAGAGGAAACAACCCGAAACGGACATTATTCTACGACAAGAGTTATATGATTTTCGGTTAGAAATAAGTACCTGCTTAAAAGAATTTACTCAAGCTCAAAATCAAAATTTAGAAAAACTCTGTACTGAATTCGCTGAAGTGAAATCAGAGCTCCAATCGATAAAAAAATTATCTGAATCAATAATTTTAGACAACAGAAATATTCGAGAGGAACTGAATGCCGTTAAATTGCAAAATAAGGAATTTAAACATAAAATTGAAACCCTTGAAAACAAATTTCTAGGACCCTCTTCGAATGAAATTAACCAAACAACTTTATGTAATTTGATTCCATCACCGCGTGAAGATCTTGCCGCGGAATTATTTGAACGGACCCTTAGAGCGAGAAACATTATTATAGTGGGTATAACGGAAAAAATATGTGGAGATCTTTCGATGATGCAAGAACACGACAAACAAGGGGTAATAAATACTCTTCAAACTATTTATCCAGATTGTCCTTTACCACTAAAAATATATCGCTTAGGTAAACAATACCCCGGCAAGAATCGGCCTATTAAAGCCTGCTTTGAATCTGACAATACGCCAAAATACCTACTTCGAGATAAATTATTGATAAAAAATAAGAGCATACGCATTTATTCGGACCAGACACTACTACAAAGACAACATATGACAGATTTGCGTAAAGAACTAGAAAGGCGTATAGAAAGCGGCGAAACTAATTTAAAAATAAAATATATTAAAGGTGTACCAAAAATAATAAAATCGACGTCAAAAAACTCATAACTTTAACAAATCAAAATAGTACTAATAAAGTGCCACATTATAATAACAATAGCATTACATACCAACTTGCTAAAAATTATCAAGATATTTCTACTTCATCGTCATCTTTAAAATGTTTTTATGCAAACGTACGCAGCATTCTCTCATCAGGGAAACAGGAAGAACTAATGTGCATATTGAAGTTTATTCCAGCCACTGTACACATAATTATGTTAACAGAGACATGGCTATCGTCGGACTCCGAAGCCCAAGCTATACAAATACCTAACTATACGCACGTTTACAACCTTAGGACTGATAGTACAGGAGGCGGTGTTTCAATATTTATACACAAAAATTTTAGCTTTGAGTTAACCAATTCAATCTACAAAGACAGAAATAATTATCTTTGGATATATCTAAGTAAACTAGCTTTGTATATCGGATTAATATACAAACCACCGGACACCAATGTTTGTACATTTCTGGATACTTTTTCTACTCACTTAGAACAAAAACAACGATGTCTTGTACTTGGAGATTTTAACATTAACCTTCTCAATAATGACAGCAAAACTAAAAACTATTTGAACTGTTTAAAAGAGTCTGGCTATAGAGTGTTAAACAAATTTGAAGCTGAATATTGCACTCGGGAAACAGCTACAACAAAATCAATAATTGACCATATTAGTTCCAACATACAGACACATTCATTTCACTTTACTATAATTGACTCTAGTATGTCGGACCATAAACAGATTTATTTTGAAATTAAAAAACGTGTCGAGCTATCACCACCGAAAATTCAATATCAAGCTGTCAATTACTCAAATTTATATAAAATTACATCAGAAGCAGATTTTATTAATGAAAACAATGACTACAAAAGATTGCAAAAATTTATTCAAGATAAGGTAAAGCAAAGCAAAATCACGAAATATAAAACTCAATACTTACCACTCGAAGATTGGATTACTCCAAACATAATTAAGAGTATAAATATAAGAAATGATGCATGGGCCAAACTTAAAAGAAATTGTGGAGATAAGAATGCTGAAAAAACCTATATAGAGGAGAAAAATAAGGTGAAACAGATAATAAAAGCGCAAAGAAAAAGTTATTTTTATAACGCCTTCCAGAACTGCACAAAGAAACCGAAAAAAATGTGGAATTTAATAAATAGTTTAGCAAATAATAAAGTAAAAACTGACAGTGTACCAGTAAAACTTACAATTAACTCTGTAACAATTACTGACTCCACAAAAATTTGTGAATATATAAATACATACATACATCCATACATACATACATACATACATACATACAAACATACATACATACATACATGCATACAACATCAGCATACACACGCATGCACGCGCCCACTTTCACGCACTCTTACGCACCTACACATCGGACAATAATGTACTTGTTTTCGCTCGTTAAGTTTCTCATTTTAAGTGACCAATGTATGTCTTATGAGAAATAAAGAAAACTTTAAACCGAAACCGAACTGCTGAATCATGGGAGCGTATTACACTCTTCTATCTATTAGTTCACGCAATACAGGCGCGATGTTATAATTTTATCATCAATCCGTCAATCGTTTCAGTATTGGCCACGGATCTCTTTACAGGGTAAGAAGTGTTAAAGTGCTGATATAGAAACAGTGGGAAGTCTTCATATATGAACATAATTGTTTTCTACCTGTCTTTCATCAGACACTCGGTTCAGTCTAGATCCAGACTCATTATTGCCATCATCCTAAGTCCACTGATCAACACAGGACTTAATAAAGGGTTTTAGCCAACAATTCCGACGCTGTGCATCTAGTAATCTACTAGATCCCTAAATCCCCCTTATAAATCTACTTATAATGTGATCAACAATCCGTGATGTCACCGTGATGACACCGTGATGTTATCTTAATATCATCCTGATGTCATCGTGATGTCACTTTAATGTCACCGTAATGTCACCGTCATGTCATCGTGATGTCACTTTAATGTCATCGTAATGTCACCATGATGTCACTGTGATGTCACTGTAATGTCAAAGTGATGTCATTGTGATATCACCGTGATGTATTACGATCTGTGATGTCGCTACAATCCGTGGTGAATTTGCGTACTGGCATTTTTTTTTTACATTACATAAACCGGTGATCGCGAATCACGACGATGTAGCTACGTTTGAGCTCTCTCACTTTTACTGGAATGTTGGATGAAAGAAAGCGATTTCTATAGTTGTATAACTGTTGATATTGCTGTGTGCCATTACTCCGAATACAATGGATGTTTCAGCAGATTGTATTCAAATATTCGAGGACAATAATGCGGATGATTTCTATTCATCCAGTGAGACTGGGGGTTGTGAATAAACGTGAATCGTTTTGTCTTAGTTAGAAACACCACGTCTAAAACTTGCGAAGACAATCGTCGGTAGACAATTGTGCCACGTACGATATTATAATGGCAATACGGTTAATACGGTAGTATTAAAAGGCAACACGGTAGTAAGTATTTAAGTGCTTATTATTCAGCCTACATTATATTACAGGTATCCCAATTCGGCGTAGTCAACGATAAAAAAGAAAACCAAACGTACGTATCACAATGCAATAAGCATATATATAGATTTAATTTTGAATTTATATAGACGTAAAAAAGTAATAATAATAATAATGTAATCCCCGTAGAGGGAGGGAGGCAGAGTAGTGTAGTAACTACACTCCCATGTTTCACCAGTTACGTTTTAGGGCCCATTATGGAGTAGGTGGTGAGCCTATTGCCATATATCAAGCACAAATCCAGAACCCGAACCACAACTAGAAAATCGAAATTAGAAAAATTGAATAGTTTACCCTCCCCGCCAATCGAACCCAGGATCTCTCGATCAACAGTCGCGCTTGCAACCAACACGACCAACAAGGCAGTCTAACTATAATTACTGTAATATAAATTAGGTATCTGATCGTAACAAGCAGATTAGCTTCCGTTATTAGACATCCAGACGGAGTAATGATCGCGAGATTATTGGCATCAGCCCATTGAGATCGACGGCATTAGCAGGTACGCGCCAAGCAGCTCTCGTCGTGCCACCGAAATTGCAATCTCCGTCGGATAGATTTAGATTAGATCCTGGGAAATTACGACATCTGCCGACTGGATACAACCACTGATTACATGTAAACAAGATATCTTCAATATGTCCGTTAAGGTGTGTATTCATTGTCCATTGTAGAATACCTCTTCTAAGCAAGTGTTCCACATACTAAAATGTTCCAATTTAAAGGTATCAAACTATCATTGTTATAGTGTACGATCCGCTATTTTGGTTGTCACAAATTGATAGACGTAAAAAAGACCACACCAACCACGCTTGCTCTTATTTCTTTCAACAGATTGTACAAAGCAATTCTGGTGGTTTTAGACAGCAATAACGAACTTATTTGAATTTGTTGTATTAAAATAGACATTCAAATTTGTCAAGTCGACTTTTTCGTTTTTAGAACAAGAATGACAGTGTCGAGTTCTATCTCTGAAATTGGGAACAGATTTCAAAAGGGAAAAATATTTACACGCGACATAATAAAAATGATTTTAGTTTTATAATTTTGAAGTTAACCTACATCCGAGCTGAATACAGAACAAACTTGTTTTAATAGTGTTTATTATTAACGAATTAATTACGCCCGAAATCCGCCAGTAATTAATTCTGTGTACATAAATAATGAACAAACCAGCGAACGTATACAGAAGGTCGACACCCACTATCCGCCTCGTTACGTTCGCAACATTTTAAGCACACCGTGGTTATTTGTGAATCCCACCGTTAAGTACTGCTTAAAAGTATCTCATTTCACACGTGAATGAAATTGAACATATCGCACGTTTTTACGGGCTGAAGTACATTTATGCGTACAATGTAATGTACGGACGTACTCGTTTACTATATATAGAGGAAAACTTAATACGTGAATAACATCTTGAACTGTACTGTCGTTCCGCAATTGGACACGGATCTCCTCTCGGAATGAGAAGGGTTAAGACCATAGTCTGCCACGCTGGTCAAATGCGGGGAATAACACACACGTGTAAGCCAATTCAGTGTGAATGACTATTCCATCTCTATTGCCGTCTTTTACAGGGTGGACTGTTTCCGGTGATGGCAACTTATCATACGTCATACACTGATATGTACTCGTTAAAATACATCCAAACTTTAGAGTCATGATAATGTTTCATGGAACCGAAATTGAGTTTGGTATTTTAGAACGAAGTTCCTTGTTTTTGTGTGATGGCATGTGCATAGGGCATCTGCAGCCAACCTCGAATCGAATGAGACGTCAATATTTAGACGATTAGTATCGAGTATTATTACAAATATTACTTAGTTGGCGTAAATCGACACCTGAACTGCAGGTACAGGACTGTTAGTAGACTAATAAGTCATGTTGTAAGTAAGTAGTTAATATTTGGAAGCAGTGCAGTAGACATTAGCATCTGTGATATACAAACTTGATCACAGATGTCTTGCAAGTCGAATTTACTGTATGCATGGTATCACACAAGCACGCGTTAAACATATTTAGAAATGAAATACGTCGATCGATAAGGCTGGACTGGTCTGCCGTTCAAGATCTGTACTATCAATTAAAATAGGTAGGTCACCGCTTAACCGCTCTCTCATTGCAACTGCCGCGCATATTTATATTCTTATAGCAAATCTTTGATTGTTATCTAAATTACAAAATTCAGTGGCTAAATATTACATAAATCTTTCGTTTTTGTATTTATAAAGACAATCCGAATGAACTCAGTCGCATAACCTACACGTCACAACATAATTATGCCGTTTCCAATTTGTAAATCTTGTGCCAATGCCATGTTATACGTACGATTTCAGTGTGAGAACGTGCGGCGCAGACGACCGCAAATTAACAGATTATTCCCGGGGGACCCAACGTATGTCCAGCTTGACAGCGTCAACGAATCGGTGTACAGCCGGGATTCAGAATAGCGCGGTTGAAATTAAACGAATTATCATTCTTTGCTACGTCGCACTTTAACGCTTATAGAGTGTAATTTATTTATTCCAGAAAACTTGCAGCTAAATACTAAATACATTAATGACAAAAAGAAATGGTAATGAATGAGGTCAAATATAAGTTTTTACAGACAATAGATGTATGACCATACCATACGCATAATTGATAATGGTACGCTGAACTTTACATATTCATTTTTACATAGGATTATCGTAATTAATATGCAATTTTGATGATTTTTAAAAGGGGCGCTTTTTCAGATGTTTGCAGTAACCATAGATTTATGAGTATAATTGTTTTACAGTTAAAGATCACTATTTAAGAAAATTATATTTCGAGGATTACTCGTACAGATTTTCCAGGATACAAAGCGCTAATGTACACCGCCCCTACAAACGCGCGTTCAACTTCCCGGACCGCTCCCGCGGGACTGGTATCGGTGCTGGAGAAACAATTTACTAAATCCATTTGCGTATGATCTTTGTAACTATACTACGGAGAGAAGTACCCGCGGTATACACGTTCTAATATTGCAAGCAACACGTACTAATGGGATTTGGTTAATTTCATTGGTGCAACAAAGTACTGCACAGACAGTGGTTCGATTATTTTATAAATCTGTGACATCTATAACAGTCGGTCGTGTTGGTTGCAAGCGTGACTGCCGATCGAGAGGATCGGGGTTCGATTCCCGGATGCTATTGAATTTTTCTAATTTAGATTTTCTAGTAGTGGCTCGGAGTCTGGATTTGTGCCCGATTATGGCAATAGCCTCACCACCTACTCCATAATAGGACCTAAACGTAACTGGTGAAACGTGGGAGTGTAGTACTAAACTCCTCTGTCTACCTGTTCGGGGATTACAGGCGTGATATTACGTTATCTATAACAGTGTAAATATGGTAAATGTATTCAAACGTCGACTATTAGGTATACACGCGACATTTTCTCATCACGTCAGCCTTTTTACCTTTTTACTATTTTAGTTTCACGCACCGAGAATGATATTTGACACGACGTTCTAAAATGGTGCATAGGACAGAAACACAATTTCAACATTGAATTTGAAATAGCAAATTAAAGAAAGCTGACTGTGGATTAGGAGTGGTTCGGTTTTCGGAGGAGCTCTGCAAATGATAAATTTGCAATACAAGTGCCCCTTCACTGGGAAACACTCGAATCATATTCGGTGATATTGAATCCGAGTTGGTCATATTATCCGAGAGATAAGGAATAATGAATAGAATTGAATATTTTACCAGCGATGAGATTCGAATGTTGTGTTATGCAAAACTGTTACGCATATTTGAGAAGTGATACATTTCTGGTCGACAAGTGGTGATGGGTAAAAAAACAGCATTTTTTTATTAATAAACACCTCTTCAATTAGCATTCTTTGGTCTTATTAAGATTCGCTCAACCTCATAACATTTTTAAACAAGGTGACGTATTGTGTGAAACTTAGGATCAACTTAGATATATCTTATGTTCAACCTGTTGTTGTCCCTGACAGTCAACCTGCCTGTTTTCGCTGTATGGCACCTGTGATTATGATTTAATAATAATCAGCTTATGAAAAGCGTGTTACGTATGAACAAAGTTGAATTATTCATCTTAATCAGAGAGTACGCTCTGGAGCTTGACCGAAGCAGACGTGTTACATTTGATCGTAAAATATTTCAATTGCAAATTAAAATCCCATACCCGAAGTATATCTTATGTGACAGGTTTTAAAGTTCAGTGTATGTTGCAATACGGACGGGACTTTTACTACATTGTGTGAATACTTGCTTACTCGACGTACGCGCAGCGCGTCTCCCTACACTGCCGAGTAAGATAGCCGCAGTTAATTTTACAACGTTCGCACTGCTCGCACCTACGGCAAATATCCGCACGCAGCTACGAAATGAGTCTACAGCGAACGCCGCCCGGTGGTACGAAGATAAGCGGTTGCGAAAACGCAAGCGGTTCGGTTCCCAACTTATCCACGTACGGCGATGCTGACCATGTTAACATTCTACCAAGGAAACGTAAGGAGCGGACAGAAGTGCAAGAGTGTAAAAATGAATTAGCGAATTTCCGAAAAGATATAATGAAATTTCTAGAAGATTTTGGTAGAACTCAGAATGAAAACATAACACTTGTACGGGAAGAAATATCTGAAATTAAAACCGAAATTAAAACAATTAAATCGACAGCAGAAAATTTTGCTAAAGAATTTATAAAAATTAATAGTGAAATCCAAAATATTAAAACAGCCAACACTCATATAGAAGACAAGATCAAGCAAATAGAAACTGAAATATCTCAATTGAAAAAACAAAACACAAATATTCCGCTTTCTAAATCGCCCGCTCTTATAAATGAAGACCTCGTCCTAGAACTCAAGGAGCGATATGACCGCGAGAAAAATATCGTGATCGTGGGTATCTCAGAAAAAAATGATAAAAACTACAATATTAGACAAACTTATGATATTCAGGAAGTTTTTAAGTTGTTAAAGACAGTATATGAGAACTGCCCGATGCCGACAAAATGTGTGAGACTGGGTAAATATGTTCCTAACAGAAACCGACCTATAAGAAATATTTCCTTAACAATGATGTTACGATAAGCATATTACGTAATAGGTCCAAGCTGCGTGAGAATATAAAACTGTACTCCGATCAAACTCCGTCACAAATGCGTTACTTACAGTCTTTAAAGGATGAATTAAACGCGCGCAAGAATAATGGCGAAAAAGGCCTAATAATTAAATATGTTAGAGGAAAGCCTACAATAACTACCGTTTCTAAACCCGATCAAAAAAACGAGTAGCTATATCTTCCAATAATGCATTAATTACAAATCAGTCAAGTACCGTAACCCATCATTTAGTACAAAAATATGAGAATATTCCGTTACACTCATCATCACTTAGATTCTTTTATGCGAACTTACGTAGCATACGCACGGCGGGTAAGTTCGATGAGATAAAGTGCATACTTAAAGCGATACCTAAAGTCACTCACCTCTTAATATTCACGGAAACGTGGATTACATCTGAAAATGACGCGAACTTATATCAGCTACAAAACTATAAGCATATTTACAACTATAGGAACAATAGCAAAGGTGGCGGTGTCTCCATTTACATCCATGATAGTATAAAATATGAATTAACGGAAGAATTATGTGAAAATGGAAATCACTACCTTTGGATACATATTGATAAACTATCTTTAAATATTGGAGCGATATATAAGCCCGGCGAGAGTAACGTTAGCAAATTTTTAGAAATATACACCTCACAGTTGGATCGTCGTAGAAGAACACTGGCACTTGGCGATTTCAATATCGATTTGTTAAGCAAGACAAGCTACACCTCCCAATACTTAAATGACCTAAAAGAAAGCGGTTATGTCATACTTAACAAAATCGATAAAGCACACAGCACACGAGTGACTAGCACGACAACCACTATACTAGACCATATATGTACTAATATAAATAACCACTCGTTTCATATTACAATCATTGATTCATCGCTATCTGATCATAAACAGATGTACTTAGAAATTGGTAAACTGGCACCGCTAATAAACCAAAAACTAGAATATAAAGCCCTAGATTACACAAGTTTATATGATGATGCTGTCAAAACAAATTTTAAGAATGATGAAAAAAAATACTTTAATTTAGAAAAATATATATTAGAATTAATAGAAAAAAATAAGGTTACTAAGACGAAAATTTCAAATCCACCACAGAAAGACTGGATAAATAAGAATATTATTAATTCGATAAATTTAAGAAACATTCTGTGGCAACAAACGAAATCAAACCCTCAAGATAAAAACCTGCAGAAAGAATTCATTCGCGAACAAGTTCGAGTGAATAGTCTCATCAAGATACGCAAGGAAAGCTATTACTTTAGTTTATTTTCTAAAAATCAAAAGGACTCTAAAAAAATGTGGGAAGTTATAAATAGCTTAGCCACAAATAAGATTAAAAA
This sequence comes from Pyrrhopyge hadassa, assembly GCA_018251255.1. NCBI lineage: Eukaryota > Metazoa > Arthropoda > Insecta > Lepidoptera > Hesperiidae > Pyrrhopyge > Pyrrhopyge hadassa. The sequence goes on along the minus strand of DWOT01000031.1, from coordinate 249 downwards.
TAGTTGTGCTCCTCCCAAATTATTATTAAATACTGAATTAATCACGGACGGTCATGCAATCTGTAACTATTTAAATAAGTATTTTTCATCAGTTGGTGCAGACTTAGCCAGTAAAATCCCAAGTTTCTACCATCAAAACACAGGTAACATTTTAATGTACCCAGAAAATCACACACATGAGATAACTTTAAGTAAATTTACACCTTGTGACATTAGCGAAATATCAAAAATCATTGACAAACTAGATAG
>DWOT01000030.1:0-10250 GCA_018251255.1 Pyrrhopyge hadassa | reverse complement strand
CTGGTGAAACGTGGGAGTGTAGTATTACACTCCTCTGCCTACTTCTTCGGGGATTACAGGCGTGAAGTTACTTTTTTCTTATTCTGTCACACTTTTATTACAGACACTTTTATTTACACTTCTCATTCTGTCACGACAACTAATTGATACTGTCAAAAATATCCATGAACAATTTCAAGCTTAGTACATCTTGATAAAATAGCATGAGTCGCACAATACAATAAGGACAGGGTTCGCTCTGAGCGAGATGTTCAGCTGTTTAAACCAATTAAAACTTATTATCGAAAGAAAACTCAATTTAAAGTTGGTACCAGCTAGCGACGCTCCCACTTACATTTTAATTTGCCCTCAATCCTTCTTGACGTTGATAACAGACTACAGATTGGAGCTTTTAATAACTTTTGTATATTTATTGTTGAATATTTTTTCAGGTAAATGAATAAGTTGAATGTGTATATATGAAGGCTTAGCAATATATGTGGTGGCTTAGCTTTTATAAATACGTGCTTTTTCATGGTTTTCAGTAGGAAATGAACACAGGCCATTGTGCTCATTATCAATAATTGACCACTGAAACTAATTAAGTACAGAAAAGCTCGCCACTTATTTATGATTTAACAGAACTTCTTATTTTCACTGTATTTAAGACAGTATGAAGTTAAACATGAGCCGGTGAAGAATCAATAATTCGGATCGAGGAGACTTTGTCTTGTGTACTCATATTATTGTTGGTTAGTAAGTAAAGTGTTTTGAATTAAATTTCAATTCAACACGTATAGTTCGTCTACAACGTCGTCTACAACTACGTCGAGACAAGGCTGGAGTTATATTTGAGCATAGGTACCTTACTAGAATAGAATATGGGCAAAAACCTCCCAGGGAAGGCCAATGTCCAACGGGGGACTTGTCAGGATTATGAGCAAATAACTTGCCATCTATACTTTCCAATATCACCATCATCAGCCTATTCCCGACAACTGCTGGACGTACCACGCCACTGAGCTCAATCTTCAGCTCTTCGTTGAAGGAAAGGAGCTCATTAAAAGAAAAGAAAAAAAATGGGCAGGATATACAAAACTGTGATAAATAACTGCGCTAAAATCATACTTAAGACAATTTTGCACACAGTAATTAATTCTATATGGAAACATGAAGCTATCAAGCCAAGTATAATAGTCTTTTTTATCTTTCTACCAGGGTTCGTAAAAAGTTCCAAGTCCGAAACACCGGCAACGGTCCCTTAACCGCTGTCCTGTGTACCGCGTCGCCGTGGCGCGTAGTGGCCGGGCGCGCCGCGTGCGGCGCCCGCTGTGGCCACACAACGTGCGTGCGAACTGATGTCAATCAACTGGATCTGCCTCCGCGGAGTTCTGTTGAAGTAAGACAATATAATTTTTCTTTTAAAATATTGACTGCCTCGTTGGTCGTGTTTGTTGCAGCCCCACTACCGACCGAAAAGTACTGGGTTCAAATCCTGGGTCGGGTACTATTAAATTTTTCTAATTTTGATTTTTTTGTAGTGGCTCTTAATCAGGATTTGTGCCCAATTCAGTAAACGTAACTGGTGAAACATGGGAGTGTACTACACTCCTCTTCCTCTTCGGGGATTACAGGCGCGTTGTTACATTTAAAATATGCTTCAATAGGGTAACAAATCGCGAGCTAAGCCACGTCGTTTGCGGTCGCCATTTGGATAGATGACTGCTGGTACGAATTTTTAAGACAATTCCTTTGCTTTGAAAGCCATGTGGATCAGTTATTGTCCTTAGGCACCGATACTAAACTTCAGCGGTACGTATAAAAAAAATTATATAATCAAACAGGAAATATCGGCAACTAGACTGAGTAAATACAAGTTAATAAAACCCTCTTTATAAGCCCTCTTATATCACGAACCGTGAGAATCCTTTTCGTTGTCAAACAGCAGTTGTTGCGTTGTAGCTTTGAAGTGAGCGGAGCAAGGAGTTGGTGATCTATCTCATGAAGGACTTCTCCTATTTAACATTCCTACACCAGTCTTTAACTGATAGTGAATATTATTTGATATTGTGCTGGCTCCTTTACACATAACATCATGTTCCTGTCTGGCAGATCAGGCGCGGCTTACTGGATTCTTTTACATGTAGTAGAGGAAAATAAAGTTGATATTTAAAATGATTTGTGAATACCGATTGTTGGAAACTTTCACATGGATCACGACGATTTTATATGTTTTCAGTAATACGAAACTGAAACTGAATTTTGATAACTTTTTTATTGAATTCCTTTGTTCTTTGTTACATCGGATGGCATTTTGTATGTCCAATGAGACATAGACCACCATCTTCTTCGAGATAGAACAGTTAAAACTAAATTTTGATAACTTTTTTATTGAATTCCTTTGCTCTTTGTTATATCGGATAGCATTTTGTATGTCCACTTAGACATAGACCATCGTTTTATTCGAGATGGAACAGTCAAAATATTTCAGGTTGTCCTCGCTTGAATCGAAGTATAAAGAAACTTTTCAGGACAATGATATAGCATTTCAATAAAAACAAAATTCTGAGTGCTCAAAACTGTAGTGTCGAATTGCGATTTTAATGTTATTTGTCTGGAGTACGACCTCGTCGAAAATAATGTTTGGTTGTAACTCGACAGTTCATTATACAAGTGTTGTAATTTTATTTTCTCCCGACCCTTTTTTTATCTTTCCACTGCTAGACACGGGTCTGGTTAGTTGACTGACTGCCTCGTTGGTCGTGTTAGTTGCAAGCGCGACTGCCGATCGAGAGGTCCTGGTTTCGAATCCCGCGTCGAGTACTATTAACTTTTTCTTATTTAGATTTTCTAGTAGTGGCTCTGAATCAGGATTTGTGCCCGGTATATGGCAATATGTTCACCATCTAATCCAAAACGGAATTTAAACTTAACTGGTGAAACGTGGGGGTGTATTACATTCCTCTGCCTACCTCTTCGTCGATTACAGGTGTGATGTTACGTTTGTTGTTGTGTCTATCAATATATCGATGTATAATCGTTTCCAGCTTTGCACAGAGGTGTCCTTGCAAGCACGCGACGTGTGGCCGGCGGCCGGCGACGCCCACCCGGCGCGACGCGTCACCACGACCCCCTTGAGCTTCTTTGATGAGAATCACGTCCTGTTGACGGTATTCATTGATGGCTGTAGTTACGTCGATTTTGCTAATTTGATGCGAGATATCATTTGAATCACATTTTAATTACTGCTATTTCTACATTGAGAATTAAATTTTCTTCCACATTCAGCCAATCAACCACCCTTCTTTAAAATTATATTTTATAGTATTTCTGTGCATATCGACATCGATATATTCATGTCGATGAAGAATTTGATTTAAAATTATATTGCTAACTGTCGTTGGAGCAGTTGGTTGCAAGCGCGACTACTTATTATCCAGAGGTCCTAGGTTCGATTCCCAGGTCGGGCACTTTTAACTTAGATTGTCTAGTTAAAATCTCTAGTAGTGGCTCGGACTCTAGATTTGTGCCCGGTGTATCGCAAGAAGTACATCGTCTATTCCTTTTTGGGACGTAAACGTAAATGGTGGAACGTGCGAATATACTACATTCCACTGCCTACCTCTTTAGGGATAACAAGCAAGATGTTATGTTTAGAATACGTCTATCTTTCTAACAGCTGCTTTTTACATATTTTCACAGAAAGTGCTTTTAATCCTCGAACTAGACTTGCCTATCATTCGAATAAATCCACCCGACCTGGACTTCGGCTACGTCACAGACGGGGATGTGAAAAAGGATTATGTTACGATCACGCATTCTAGCCGTAATTATAATATAACTATATTCTAGGGACGACACACACAACTCCAACTAATATCCCTAACTAGACAGAACAAGTTCTGTCTGAACCAGACAACAGATAAAGATCCGTATCAGTTAATGTTCTAAATACGTGTACGTACTTATGTAGATAATTTCACCTAAACACAATAAATGCTCTTTCTCGTCAGTCAATATTTGCTCCAGATACGAATTGAACCCACAATCCCTAACGCAGTAGTCAGCCTGCCCTTTACTGCCCTAATAGTGACAGTCAGCTTAGTTGGCAAAGATGCTTAGCGAAACCATTTTGTTTGGTTGTTTCATTTAACGAGTTGTTTGCAACCCAAGCGTATGTAAACAATCAGATATTTTGCTGCTTTCGTTCAATAGTTACTTGGACTAAACAAACATATAAATATACGTATAATTGGTAAATGTGTACCGATTTTAGATGCTCGTCTGTCATACACAAGCTAACTTAAGAAGGACCCAAATAGGGCTGTTAAATACGAACTAAGTTTTGCACTTAAATAGGTAAAATAGGGTCGACTGGCAACACCGTTAATATGAGGTGATTTTCAGATACGGCAGCCATAGACCTGGTAACGACAGTGGAGGGTTGCCAGGAATTTCAAGTGTGGCCTCCTACGCTGTTACTCCAGGCTGGTGCTAGCTGCAGAATCTACGTGCAGTATACCGCTAGGTCGGAGCTATTTTCTCCCAGCAATTGTAACATCGTTCAATAACCTTTAAAGTGTGACTCTTTACAGTTTGAAGGTTTTAGGTATTTAGCTTAGTAGCACACAAAAAAGACAAACCTTTCGGAGCTGGCTTGTGCAATTTAATTCACAACCTGTGTTGTAGTAGAGTCAGAACTTCTAGTGATGTATCGAATGTTATTTTTTGAATATTAAGTTTTTTTGAAAAAGATTATACATAACATTAAAAACTTCAGTCAAAACTGATAAAAAATTCAAAGAAGAGTTAGTTTCTGGTTGTTTACGTTCCATTATATATTTTTTTCATATAAGTTCTAATTGAGATTTTATTGTTAAGCTTCAGTGGGCAAAGTTAAATAAATCTAATAAATAATACCAAATTCTAAAGTGAAGACTGATAATGTGATTATGAGACTAAGTTACATTTTCTTGCGTTTACAAAAGATAAGAAATGAGTGGGTTTTGATTTTATTAACCAACTATTATCTTTCAACAGTTTTTTTCCAATATTCATGTTCGCAAAACATTCCCAGAATTTATGCGCATGCGCACGAAACATGTGCTAATATCCGCGAACGCGAATATTCGTTACATCACTAATCTGTTGTACGTTACGCTCGCGCGCGTCAGGTGGCGCGGCGGGCGCGCGGCGGAGGGCGCGCTGCGCGTGCGCGCGGCGGCCGCGTGGTGCGCGGCGGCGGCGGCGCTGCGCGCGCGGCCCCGCTGCGAAGGCACCGCCCACGCGCATCTCGTGCCCCGCTATGTCGACATATACCAATAAACTCATCTACAACTTGAAAGCTTTTTTTATCTTCCAACAAAACCCATTCCTTAGACATTGCTTACACGGGTGGTCGAATTTAATTTTGCTTTTCCCACTTCACATCATTAAGGTAGGCAGGGGAGTGTAGTAATGCACTGCCACGTTTCACCAGTTACGTTTAGATCCTATTATGGAGTGGGTCGTGAGCCTATTGACATATACATAGGTACTGAGCATAATTCCAGATTTAGAACCACTACTAGAAAGTCAAAATTAAAAAATCTAATAGTACCCGAGCGGAGATTTAAATCCAGCATCTCTCGATGGTCAATCTCGCTTGCAATCAACACGACCAACGAGGCAGTCATTAACATCGTTGTTTAAAGTCAGATTTCAATGCACTGGTACGACAACGGCCTGTTATATTATCTGAAACTATCCGTTTTAGTTTCGTCTTCAGTGCCGTATTTGTTAAAAATACTCAAATATATTTATTTTAAGACAAATATTAATATCCACAATATAAAGGAATTATATTGATGAACCTTTCACCCCAATGTGGAAACACCACATTCGCAAGACTGTCACTGCATAGTAAAACAACACATCTTTGTCGCGCAGGCACACTGGCGTCTCGTGAGATATAAAATAGTTCAAAGTGGAATTTATGAGCTGTGACATTTATGAGCTTGTACGAATTTTATATCTTTCATCGTACAAATTGTTATTTTCTTATTGCACGCTACTGAAACATCTTTGTGTGACTTGTATCTTTACTAGCAGAGCTGGGTGTGGAGTAGCATGATGTATTGTGTATACTATACACGCACTTCTCAGTGCGTTCAAAGTGTCATCAGTACAATCAGTACTACTGTGTACCGCACTGGAATCTTCAATTGTTATACCTCTACCGTTGCTTCATGAAGTACCTATTTTTATTTTATCTCAACTGCTGGCATTATAGTTCACTAGAATAATTTTATTAATAAACTTTTTTATACGTTTTCTAGCATTTTCTTTTCTGGCATTTGTGTTCCATTTATGTTCATTCACGGCAAATTAGAGATTATTACTAACAAACAACAAACGAACGAGACCCAATTTGCCTGAATGTTTTATAATTTATTAGTACAAGGTTCCACCCCGGCCAGACGTTTTTTCTCAGTTTGAAGGATACTGAAATTAAATAACGTTTGAAAAACAAAACACCATTTTAATTACGTGTTCGTATAGGTACTACCTATAGATTGTAAATCTAGTTTTGAAATTAATTGAGCGAATGTCTTATAGACCTTAGTATTCTGAAGTTAGTATTGAATTACACCTTGCAAAGGTGTTCAAGAAACATAAGGGATAAGAGCTTAGTTGACCTTAGGATTTCGAGTGGTGCAGATGCTGACCGGGCACGGATGCTTCGGCCGGTATGTGGCATACAGCCGGGAAGAAGCCGACTCCACGCCGCCACTATTGTGACGTAAAATAGCTCGGCGTGGGCGGAGGAGGTGGAGTTAGTGGAGGTAGTGGAGGACGACCTGACGTTGCCGGCTGCGGTCTAGACATGATCAGCAGCAGGAGGTGTTGGGACGCCATAGTAACCTTCTGCGAAACTGTTATCTCATAGAAGGAGGCCGTGGATTAGGAGAGGGAGACTGAATCCCTCTCTAACCCGGTCCGCAAACGACGCACTGGGCGGCGGAGACGCAGTTTGCCCATTTCTGCCACCCTGAGCGGGGCCTCACGGCCTTTGGGCAACGGATCGTGGAAATCATCGCTCACAGAAAGGCCCACGCGTAGGCGGCGTCCGAAGTGTGCTCGGATGCCACCCAGAAGAGGGAGCTTTCCCGAAAGGCGTAGGCAGGGTAAATCGTGAAAGTCGTGCGAACGTACAGTTCTCGTGACCCACCCATAATGCCAGAGTGGCACACCGTGGGCTTTTAGTCAGTAGGAGTCCGACATAACCCAGACTGCTCCAATGGGCGGCTGGGTATCCATGTTAGATATCCCCACGTAAAAACAAAAACAAAATGGATTGACCTTCGGCAAACCATAAACAAATTACTAAAAGAATGCGTTCTGTGCGATGTCGTTTAGCTCGTTTGGAGAAACGAATATAAATAAAGTAACATGCGGGCGTAACATAACATCACGCCGGCTTACCCCGAAGAGGTAGGCAGAGGAGTGTAGTACACTCCCACTTTTCACCAGTTAACTTCCCATTATTGACTAGGTGGTAAATCTGTTCGCTACGTGCTGCAGTTTGAAAAAGATAATTAACATTCGTGAAAAAATAATACCGCAAATTATAATAAATAACAATAATTTACTGAACGTTTTTAATTCTTGAAACAACTTTAATTAAAGTATTCGTGTATCAGGAATACAAACTTAATTAAAGTAACGAAAACTGTGGCTCTGAAATGAAATTATTTTGCCAAAAATAACACGCAGCGACATTTTAATTAACATAGTGAACGAAGCCTTCAGCCAACAGCTCTGAACTATATTAAATGACAACCGCGGCCTCGTTGGACTGAGAGCTGCGAACCGGACCGTCGGCGTCGCGTCGGGACGTACAGCTCGACTGTTTAGCTCTATTGTGTGCTGTTATGTAAATCAGAGCACTTCGCAGCGATTGTGTTTGCGATGGGAGGGTTTATCCTTGTAAATGGTCGAATAAAAATCGTTTCAATGTAACGAACATTTGTATTCTGTATTATCAAACCTTGTGATTTGTTTTTCTTTGTACATTTTGCACTTCGTTTTACAGAACGAAAACTGCGTTGCATAACAGCAGATACTGATCGCTGCGAGAGCATTGCCGTCAAACCTGTTTATACGACTGAACAGTTACGATTCTGTTTTAAGGGCTTACACGAAGCAACACACGAAGCATGAAAGCTTGATTCACACAACTATGTAATCTAAAAATCACTAACGTAATTACCTATAACTGAAGACTTATTCAATCACCAACCAGGTAGCCTGTTACGTTGTTTAGAAAAAACTTAGCAATGTGCTTGATCAAAACGGAAGTGCATTATATTTCTTCTCTTTAGTCTCTCTTTCCGTATGTATGAAGAGAGTGATGAATGTGGAAGAAGCACGGCTGGTTTGTAAAGATTGGAATGTTTGGCACTCCCTGCACTCTGCCTACCCCGTAAGGAGGGACCTGGAGTGAGGATATGTATATAATCTCTTCCTGCTGTAAGTTACCTTACCTCTTGTACTGTGGACAGATAGATATCGGGAACTAACAATGTGTGAACATCACCATTGTTCTGCGACACACAATATGATTGGCACACATTGGAGCGAAATAGACGAGCATCGTAAAGCATTCTTCTCACTTTGAAGTGGTTTGATAAGTGAAGGACAACAGAAGACTACTATGAATGGAGGCCATGCAGCATTCAATAAACAACGTGTACTTAGTGTACAACGTGTGCTTGCATTTAACTGTATTATTACGCCTATAATCGCTGAAAGGGTAAGCAGAGGAGTGTAGTACACTCCCACGTGCCACTAGATAAAGCCTTCGACTTCGACTGCTTCGCTGGTCATGTTGGTTACAACGCGACTGTCGATCGAGAGATCCTGGGTTCAAATCCCGGGTCGGACACTATTGGATTTACTAACTTAAATTATCTAATAGAAATTTCTAGTAGTGGCTCGGAGTTTGGATTTGTGCCCAGTATATGGCAATTGGCTCACCACCTACTCCATAATGGGACGTATAAATAACTGATAAAACGTGGAAGTGTACCACACTCCTCTGCCTACCTCCTTGGAGATTACACGCGTGATATTACATTTATAACATTTTTACACTGAAAAAAGTATACAATACTTTCCTACATAGCTCAATGCATCAATTACAAGGTTTTTTTTCGGTAGATTACACTTTATACCATACGATTTTTAACAACTTTTGTTAGCTTCAATTGTAACTAAGTATGTAAAGGAATCTTACAACTTAAATTAAACCCATTTCCTACAGTCCGATTAACCTAAGAATTAGTAAACGTGTCCAGATCAGACGACAATACAATATTTTCATAGTATGAACCTAATGTCCCATGTTTATTGTGGAAGTGGGACAAGGGACTGAGATGTGCGCAGAGATTTCCTCTTTATCGGCAGCCCCAGTCCGCGACAACGGAAATAAACTGCCAACGTCCTTATCGGCAGGAAACGAGCGCGGTCAGGAGACGGAGCGCACACTGCGGACGGTCCACGGCTGAAATATACATTAATTTCGCTTGTTTTTCTCGCTTATTTGCAAATAACATGACGGAGGATGCAAAGCGCACTACAATGATTTATCGGAAGTGCTGCGTTTGTTCGTTACAGGTACTTACTTACTTATACTGCTCCGTGAGGTGCGATGAGGGTTTTAGTCATTATTAGTTTGGTCAGGTTTGTAAGGATAGAGGTATTTGGGACTCGGTACTTTCTGCGTAACCCGTCAGCGACATAGCGTGAAGATATGTATGTACATAATTTAGTCATTTTGTCAAAAGATACACATTTTTCTATCTTCTTAAGCCCATTGACTTTAGGTCATGTTTCAACCTATAACTTTAGATAATGTACACCGCGAAAAAAGTTTGTAAGAGAAAAACTCATTGCGAGAAAATTGTTACTGTATCAGTCGATAAGACAAAGGTCTTTGTCTTTTTCGGAATTGCGCCGTAGCTAATCGAAGTTGTGGCGTACTGAAGAGAGGGATCCTGTTAAGTTCAAAACTTCTATGATAGTTATTTAATTAAAGGATTGTAGAGTATGACAATTCTGTTAAGTAACTGTTGGTGGCGCTGTTGACCAAGAGTTACATACATACTTACGTATCCTTACGCCAGGTCCCTTACGGGGTAGGCAGAGAGCACGGAGTGCCAAACATCTTACAAGCCCGTGCTTCTTCCACATTCATCACTCTCTTCATACATACACGCCGGTTTCGGAGA
>DWOT01000029.1:0-10265 GCA_018251255.1 Pyrrhopyge hadassa | reverse complement strand
TCGTCAGAGAGGTCAGCATTGACCCAGTGCCCCAGGTATTTAAATTTGGTGACCCTACTCAACTCTACACCCCCTAGTTTGACAGGCGGAACTGTCTTCGGGATTTTACTCCCCGCTTTGAAGATGAGTAGTTCACTTTTTTCGCTGTTATACTTGAGACCATGGGCCATCGCATACCCCTCACAAATTCGGATCAGGACCTCGAGTGCTTTGACTGATGGGCTCAGCAGAACCATATCATCCGCGTAACTAATGTTGTTCACAAACTTACCATCCATTGAACATCCTACTCCTGCTCTGCTGAGCTCATCAATCAGTCCATTCACATACAAGTTGACGAGCCGAGGAGAGGTAAGTCCTCCCTGCCTAACCCCGCACTCCAACCCGTACTCTTTTGAATATGAGCCAGCCCATCTTACTTGGTTAGTTTGGTGCCCATACCAAAACTTAATAAGGCCGACAACCTCCCTGGGCGTGCTAGTCTCCCCCAGGAGCTTATCCCATAAGATGTTATAGGAAACAAGGTCAAATGCCTTCGACAAGTCCAGGAAACATGCGTACACCGGTGTCCCCCGTGTGGCATAGTACTGAACGGTATGCTTAAGTCGCAAAATCGCTGTTTCAGTGGATAATCCCGGTCTAAACCCAAACTGGGCCTCGTGCAACCCGACGTGCTTCTCAAATATGCGATCAAGCAGACCGTCCAGCACCTTTGCTATCACGGTTGCAAGAGATATAGGTCTATAATTGTTCTTGTCGGAGACATCACCCGTTTTATTTTTGGGTACAGGTATAACAATAGTTTTCATAAACTCCTGAGGCAGATATGCATGCTTGATGCATAAATTAAAAAACAAAGCCAGTACTTTGGGGAGGTGCACACCAGCATAGCGTAAATGCTCTATGCTGAGTCCATCGTGCCCCGGTGACTTGCCCCTAGGCATGTGATGAATGACCGCCGCGACCTCTCTACTTGTAAATCGCATACACTCACCACAAGCCTGAAGCGTATCTTCATGTACCATCTCTGCCACCCCCAATGGAGGCTTCACCCGAAAATGCTCTCTGAAGAGCTTAGCAATATGAGCTGGCTCATACCGACCCTCTACACTCGCTGGCAGGCAGGCTCTAGTATTTAACCTTTTTGTGTGTTTCCAGAAGCCCTTAAAGTCCCTACTGAGTGGTGAGTAGCCAGTATGTCCATTTGGATTTTAACTTGATTATCCTGACACCACTTAAGTCGGGACTTAAAGCGCCTTCTGGACTCACACATTCTGTCAAACACTACTCCCCAACTTGGTTTGCCATGCTCCAACCAAGACTGGAAATTCAGCCGTGCCTCTCCGTGTGCCTCCCTAACATATCTATTCCAACCGACCACCTTTTTATACTTTGTACTACAATTTTTAGCATTACAGCTGATTTTAGCAGCATTTCTTAATATACTAACAATATTTTGATACATTCCATCAATAATTATCCTATGGTAAGACAAGTTGCACAGATTATCTGAACAGTTCCTGCACTCGACTGGAAAAACAATGTCTCTTAATTTACTATTACATTCGTACTCGTACTTGCTTATCTGTTGGTTATCTCTCTCCCTCCACCGTACCTTATCGAAAACATTTTTGCTATATATTGTTTTTGGTCTTAAGTTACCTATCTTACAGCTAACTTCTAGTGGAAAGTGATCTGACCAAAAAAAAATAAACATACGGAGGAATGCATATAAATTTAAAAAAAAAGTAACTTCACGCCTTGAATCCCCCAAGAGGTAGGCAGAGGAGTGTAGTACTATACTCCCACGTTTCACCAGTTACTTTTAGGTCCCATTATGGAGAAGGTGGTGAAAAATTTAAAAATAATAAACATGACACTGTCAACTAAAAAGTCTAATTAATACCAAAAGGTATATTTGCAATTGCATTCGATTGTAGTGTCATGCGGTAGACATGGAACTAAATTGCTTTTGCTCGTTATCCTCTCAGGCCTCAGAACAACACTCTATAAAACCTATGTACACAAACAGATTCCAAATTATTATTTTTTAACCGCTGCTTAGGTAGTACGGATAAGTAAATCATGTATGTATAAAGTCTTTGAAGAAATTATTCAAAGTAGTATTAACCAAAGGATTAAGTGTTCGCAGCGAAAGAGTACCGCGTGGCTTTGTATGCCATGAACCATTAAACGAATGTTTACGAAGGTTTCCAAGCCCACCCCGGGGATTGTAAATATTATACCTATGGGGAAGCCTATGTCCAGCAGTGGACTGCGAAATACTGATGATACTAATCGTGATATTTTGAAAATAGCTAGCTTATTGCTTAGAAAGCTTTGTATCTAGTCATCATAACGTGAAGTCCCTTACAGGGTAGGCATGGAGGACCGAGTCACAAACAACTGTGTCCTCATAAATCTGCCGTGCTTCTTACACATTCATCTGTATCTGCATGCACCAGGCTGGCTTATGAACATTCTAAAGGGTACTTGTGCGCGAGCGCGAATCCCGAAGACAACGAATAATGCACAAAGGTTGCCGACGACAACACGTCACCTCACTGATCAGCCGCAGAAGTCGCGCGTCGGCGCCTCGGCGACCTCGTTGCAATCTGCAGTAGCTCATGAATATGGACGTCGGATAGGTCGGAAACTAATCGGGCCATCTCAAAAAACATACGTGAATTAAGCCGATACATACATGTGTAATCATATTTCATATATATTCAAAACCTGCGTGCGGGATGTAAAGAGAAAGGAGTGATAAATGTAGAAAAATCACGTAAAATTTATAAGGGTATTTGGAACTCAGTGCTCTCTGTCTACTGGGTAAGAAATCTGACGTAATTGTACGAGCTTACTCATACATTGCATTGTATTATGCAGATCAGCGTTTTTGTATTACATATTATTCAGTGCAATTAAAGGGATCATCGTTGACAGCCGCGTTTCTATTGACATTGACAACACACACGTAATAGGCCCGTACATATTGGTCCTTCGAGCATTTCTGGACCTCGCGATCCTCACGTGGATTACAGCGCCAGAAAGTGACAGTATTACAGTGTTTTTCTTTGACATTTTATAGCATTTCGGTGATAATTTAACGAATAACAGTGACATTTATGCAATAATTGACATTCTTGACAGTTTATTTCTTCAATTTTACATTCTAAAACTACTTCAGTGACATTCTTACATAGTGACATTTCAGTGACATTTTTATTTTGAATTTGGCTGGAGTTCAGAAACAGTCAACACCAACATCTACAAAGGTGGTAGCTGCAAAACAAGTAAGATCGTTTCATTTTACTCTCTGCAATGGAAGCAATCATTCAACGTCAACAAGATATCATTGACAGCGTTAAGCAGTTAAACATCAATTTTAAAAAGGATTCAAAAAGTAGGAAAACACCTGACTACATCAAAAACAAATTGTATTGCCTTGACAAACTTTTTGACGACTTTACATTTAATCATGAGCAATTGCAAACGTTTCCTGATAAATCGCATGAATATTTTTTGAAGGACATGTATAGCCAATTAAAGGGTTTTTATGACAATACAAGGGAAATGATCGCTAACTATTCTATCATGACAGAACCGGGTACATCGCAATCTAATTTAGACTCGCGACCAGCTGAGGTTTTTAAACAGGTTCAAACTAATGGACAGGTTATGGAACTAATACAAATGCAAATAACTAACTTTATAGCGTTTAAGAGATCAGTACAGGGGTGCAAGGTAGAGGATAGTCCTAGTCCTAGTCTCGCTACGGCTTCGTAAGAGAACACACGCTTGTTTGCTTTGTAAATTTTTTGCGCTAACCAACGACTCTCAAACTTTCCCGCAAAATGTTTACTTGTGCCAGTTGCGGACTCAGACACACAGAAGGACCAGTTTGTAGCCACTGCAAACAAAATTTTGACTTCACTTGTGCTGGGATCACAGAAGGGGGCTATAGGAAGCTGGGAGACAGGAAGAACTCATGGCGGTGTCCAAAATGCAAATCTAGCCTCACCCCATCTTCGGTTGTAGCATCACCACAGAGCAGTCAGTTGGACAAAATTCAAACTCAACTTAATAATGTCGTACTGCAGTTGGCACCATTCGCTTCATTAGTGGAAGATGTGAAAATAATTAAAGGTGACTTGCAACATTTGAAAGATTCTCAAGATATGGCTCAAGAGCTCTTGAACAAATTTTCAGAAACAGTTAATGCCCTGGACTCAAGAGTCAAAAAGGTCGAAAAGATAGTTCACGAGATCCCCACACTTCAAGCTGAAATTACTCGGTTTTACAAAGAACTTGAGGACAGAGATCAATGGGCTCGTGCAAACAATGAGGAAATTAAAGGAATCCCGCAGAAGAAAAGTGAAAACCTGTATGAGATCGCACAGAAAATCGGCGTTTTATGCAACTTCACTATAAAAAAGGAAGAAATCAATTATATAGCACGAATTCCAACGCGAATACCCAATGCTGAAAAACCCATTATTATCGCGTTCAATAACGGCTATACAAAGGAGGAGTTAGTGGCATCTGCGCGCCGTTGTAAACAGCTTAACCTGTCAAACCTGGGATTCAGTGTTTCTGGCAATCTATACGTCAACGATCACCTGACCCAACGAAACAAGAGCCTGCTTAACAAGGCAAGATCGCTCGCGAAGGAAAAGAACTTTCAGTACATTTGGGTCAAACACTGCAAGATACTGTGTAGGAAATCGGACACCTCCCCTATATTTTTTATAAAATGCGAGAACGACTTATTGAAAATTACTTAAAACTTTGGAATTTACTGTTTAAGTTTCACACGAAATACCAGCGTTTAGTTTTTAGTTTGAGAATCACATGCTTAACCAGAGTCTTTTGTTCGCCTTATCGCCGGGCGAGCGCATTCATCGTCGGGGAAATCATCCAGTTCTCGTACGTAAGTCTTAATCAATTTGTTGCAATTACGTCTCAGCGTACTTATATTTGTTTAGTCTTAATGATCACTGTCGCTTGCGCGTATAAGGAATTGTGTTTAATTCTGCTTGTGCTATACATTCCTATTTTTTATGTGAGGCTCATATTACGAGTAGTAATTTGTCTACAATTTTACATTCTTATTTGTATGCTTACCCACTGTGTATTATTAGCACGTATATATCTAACAATCTAACTAAATCTTTTTACTTATTTTATTTGTTAATTGTAAAAAATACACATGTTATTGTTTTATTAACTGGTATTAACGGCATTTACTCAATATTGTGGATTCGACCGATTATAATAAAAATAGATTCATTACGTTTAAAATGTTATAACTGGATTCGCTTAAGATATTGTGGATTTATTTTTTACAATGGCTTATATTAATATATATTACCAGAATACAAGAGGGCTCCGCACAAAAACTAATACATTTAAAAGAAACTTATTATTGAAGTCTTATGACATCATCTCACTGACAGAAACTTGGTTGCTTGACGGCATTAATAATAGTGAGCTATTTGATGACCGTTACATAGTTTGGCGAAGAGACAGAAATTATAACGCAACACAAGAGAAGTACGGAGGTGGTGTACTAATAGCAATTCGTCGTGAATTCTGTGCAGCGGAGAGACCAGAATGGTCTTCATCTGCTGAGGACATATGGGTAACCATTACTTTCCAAAATAACAAGTTAACATGTAAGTTGCATATATGTACCGTATATCTCTGTAGTGAAAACCTAGGCCATTCTTATAACTCACAGGTATGTAACTTTACTGATAACTTCTCTAAAATAATTAACACCAATCCTGATGATTTATTTATAATATGCGGGGACTTTAATTTTAGCAACGTCCAGTGGGCATTTGACTGTAATTCAATACTGCAATGCACAGGATTATCTGGTTATTCTCAAATACACTTCGCTGATGCACTATCAGAGTGCAATCTTACACAGTATAATGCCCATAAAAATTCAAATGATAGAATTCTTGACTTGATTCTGTGTAATACTAGACTTAAAGTAACTGCCTGTGAGGAACCGCTAGTAACTGAAGATTCTCACCATAAGTCCCTCAATATTAGGCTGGAAGGTCTCTCATATAAATGCTTAAAATCGAACTCCAGGATAAAATATTTTTTTGAGTCAGGCAACTATGTTAATATCAATCTGTATCTAAAAGAGGTTAATTGGGATGAATGTCTTAATCAAAACTCATTAGAGGAGGCAACACACTGTTTCTATAAATATTTAAATGATGCAATAGAAATATATATACCTCATAAAGTCGCCACAGTAAACTATTTTCCACCTTGGTATAATGCATCATTAAAAAAGGTGCTCAAAGAGAAATTTAAGTATCTTCAGAAATATCATACATATGGAAATATAGTCTGTCAAGAAAGTCGTGAAATTAATGTTTGTGGAACTAAAACGTTTGCCCATCTGGCAACATCGACATCATAGTACTTTATACGTCAAAATATTGTTAGCTGTTTCTTATTGCTCGATATTTTTAAGATATTTACTGTTCTATCAGCTTTTGCACTTTCAAGAGTCCAAAATGAATCGAAATGTTTATAAAAATGGTGTGAGACGTATTATATTCACAGTATTTCAGGAGTTTATGGCTAAATTTCAAGCGGGAAAGGTACTATCCGATTTGGACGACGTTTACGGCCGAACAGCGAAAGTAACCGGTATGTACCTGTACAATTATGTTCAACACAATATAAACATTTCAATATCGTCAAAAAAATATGGTTTTACATTTATGTTATCGGTTTATTTGCATTGTTAACATTTTTTTGAGGTTATAAATTATACTAACGAAAAGTGCTCAAACCAAAATAATTTTGATACTTGTGTGTTTTTAGTAGGCCAAATTATATTTAATATTTGTGAAGACGAAATTTAAAGTACGTTTTTTCTTTTAGGAGTTTCGAAAAGCACTGTTCGACGCATAGTGGACGAAGGGATGAAAGACCATGTTATCAAAATCGAAAATGAATATTATGATCGTGGAGGAACATTATATCATAACATAGATGAACTTGTCATTTCATTAGGCGATGATAGTTCAAGTGAAGATGATAACTGTTCAGTTAAATCTGTGAAAATGGACCAAACGGACAATGTGGGATGTTCTAGCAACAATTCAGGTGTTGAATACTTAGAATTTGATTTGGTTTTTTACTCTGATTATTAAAAAAAAATATTAAACTGTTTTGTTTTTTTTTTACACTTGAATTTATTGTGAGGAATAGTGGATTGTCAACAACACATTTGTAATATAGATATGTATAATTCTGAAAATTTTCTGCATACCATGTCTGAATGACAAGGACGTGAATATACATTTTATGATTACTGTAGATTTTTATATCCTAAATTTACTCTTTAGCTACTTCTATAAAATATAAAGCAGTAAATTGATTTTTTACCCAAAATAAAACGGTACTAAATTATAAATTTAAACTTGAATTGTTATGAATTCCGAATATAATATACAGTATATAGAATACACTAAATATATTACACAAATAGAAAGCAATGCCTAAATAAATTCTTAATATATATATATATAATACATATGATAATTAATATTTGGCACTCCGTGCTCTCTGCCTACCCCGATGGGACCTGGCGTGAGGATATATACTTGTATGTATAATAATTAATATAAAAATATTAAGAGAAAATACCAAGTATCAAAACTTTTTAGTCGATGTCTATAGGGATACCATATAAATGCAAGTGGCGCCCTCATTTAATTTCACGACTTTCTTGACGGACTATACATAGGTATGTAATAAAAATAATTCTCTTAGTTAACGTACAATTATTACTGCGATCTATTTTGCTTCAAAAGAAACTTTTGTCATATTATATATGGAAGGAAATTTTATAACTCATAATTATTTTCAACATACAAATATAAGTATGTGATATTTATAACAAAAGGGTTTTTATTTGTGTGAATTGTATCCATTGAAGAATGGTATAATTTCAATTAAATTATTAAAATTTGAAAACAGTTGTTTGATTTATGTGTAATATAAACAATAGATCAATAAGCTAGAAGGAAATAATCAAATTAAGTAGGTACAACACTTAAAAACCCCTAAGATTTAATTAGTTTTACTACAATATTAAGAGCATGTGGAAGATTACGCTCAAAAATTCGATGCAAACTTTCGTAATAAATTCCTTTGACAGTGATGTAGGTTACAAAGTTTTTCAGTCTGGCTGATCTATAGCTATCGGTCATCATAGTTTTCGTACTATGTATAGTCTGCTGAATGCACAATTAAATATCAGTTGCGTTTTTTCACTATAAGGTGGTTGTTGATCAAAATGAAATCAAATTGAATATAGATATTTAGAATACACTCCACTCCACTAAACAGCTATCAAAAATTTCTTTACATTGATATCAGATGATTGTGATGTAGAAAAATAACATATATCGTACAGTGTAGCGAGTTGAATGATCAATGAAACTTTTTGACGAGCTTCTTAAATTAGAATAAAAAATAGAAGAACATATTATGTCTATATACTAATCGCCCAGGAAATTATCATGCTTCACTGTTTTTGTCGTGAACTAATTGTTGCTATAACAATTTATGTTACGGTCTTCATCTCCGGTTTCGCCGCTTCTTCTCCATAGCGAGGCATTTTCCGAAGCGGTGGTAGTTTCATCTTGACATCCAAAAAGTGTTGTAATTAACCAATTTTGAATAAATGATTTTTGAGTTTTGGTCCAAAGAATGTTGTGATCGGTTCGCGTGCATACTGATCTTTGACAATAAGAACAGGCTTATAATCAACTTCAAATATTGTACTCATATCAACATAACCACCCGGGCTGACAATAATAACAGTCATAGTTTTTGCAGTCCTAGCACCGATTTAATATTAAGAATTAATCATATTAACCATTTCACTACTATATTAATACAATAAGCTGAAACTGCAACACTATGCCTTCAGTCCTGTTCAAGGTTAAAGGCAGTGGCCATTTGTCGTAACAGTCTACAGGTTTGTTACTCTCTTCACTTGAAAAAAAAATTTAAAATATGCTAACATTATAGGGGTTAGTACAAAGAAATGAAACAGTCATTGTCATCTAAAAATAATATGTACGGTATTTTATTGAGAAAAAACATTATTTAAGTAATTTAATATATATAATAAATATATTTCATTGTTATTGAATGGATAATCGGAGTGCAGCTCATCTTTAGACATATTTGGTTTTAAAAAACATGTCACAACCAAACTTGTTTATTTGGAGGTAAACGCAAGATATATACTGAACATATTTAATGTATACAGAGTATATATTATATATACGCATATTGTTAGTATAGAGGTCACTAGCAGCGCGAGCATATTTTCTATTCGTAGAGCAATATTATGTCGGACTATAGTAGAGCAGATAAAATAGGAACATAATAAGGCAAAAATAGGAATAACGGTTTATATTTGGATTCTGCACAATACAATATTAAAATGTTCGCCCATTGAGTACTCTTACAATAATTAGTCTAGCCCTAAAAGTCTTAACACTTGTGACGGGTTCACTACGTTTCGTTTGGTGATTTGATTCGAGGATAAGGATTGGTTAAGATTTCCTAATATCGAAGCCTAAACTGTTTTAGGATATTTGCACAAATTATAAACAATTTTATAACTAAATAAAAAATAACAAAACGATAACGGATATTGCACTTAAATAATTAACGTTATATAGATTTGCTAACTTTGACTGGCTACTTTCTCGTTAGGCGAGTCGTTTTTGATATCTGCGGTTCTCGTACTTTCTGTAGTCGGTTGAACTTCAGTCGGGACAGGCTCCGGATATTCTGATGCATACTGTTGATCATACTGTGTGTTATCGTAGCTCTGCTCATTCTGGTAATTACCATCAGTCTGATAGTTTTCATATTGGCCTTCATATTGGGCATTCGGATCATTGAACTGTTGTGGATATTGTTCATAATTTTCATATTGCCCTTCAGTATACTGCTGTTGCTCAAAATTTTGTTCGTATTCTTGGTTTTGATATTCGGCCTCCATTGGCTGTGTTTGTTCGTAAGTTTGCTCGTAATGTTGATAATCTTCAGGGTAATGCTGATCGTACTCCTGTTCTGGTTCAACTTCCATTGTTCTATTTTCATCTTTATGATGAACTTCTTCACTTTCAACCTTGCTATCTATATTTTTTGTGTCTACAACGTGTTCTTCTACATTACTTGGAATTTCATTTCCTGTTATA
>DWOT01000028.1:0-10377 GCA_018251255.1 Pyrrhopyge hadassa | reverse complement strand
CATTGTCTAATGTGGATTTGGAGGTGCCGATAACAACTGTAAAGTTATACATATTAAATTGCCTACTAAAGTAAGCCGCTTGATCAGGTAATTTGGGAAGTGGATTATTTTTTTGGCAATCGAAGGAAAGTGAAATTGTATGTTCTGGTTCAACCTTTAATAATTCATAAAAAGCTTTAGCTCTTATGGAATGTATTCGTTTTTGCGTCATAAATGTTACCTTTCCTTGGTTTGTTGACGCAGTTTCTATCTTTCTAGTCAATTCAAAACATCGAGAGCAAGTATCCTTTAGTGGCGATCCAAAACCTACATTATATGTTTTATTAAAAATTTCACGGAAAAAGGATTGTTTAACCTTAAGCTGTGGTGTGTCTTCTTGAACTTGCTCTTGGTACATTTTCCAGAGTTTTATAATATTGAGTTCTGGTGGCAAATACAGCCTGACAGAAGATTTGGCTCTACAATAATGTGGTTCTGCAGCTTCTAAGCTTTCTATAAATTGCTCAACTTTCATTCGTTTTTCTGCATATCGTGCTATTTTATGATTGCCGCCGCGGTTTTCCTTTGCTGTACTCCCTCCATCTTTATAAGACCTTTGTAAAACTCCTGTAACTCTATCTTTACCCACCTGTAATATCTTCAAAAAGACAGATTTGCAAACTCTTATCTGTTTGTGTGGATTTTTTGTTGTTACGTAGTACTCTGCGCTTAGATTTTTTGGTCCTCTAGATTCATTTTTTAGTCTTATTCTGGAACATTTTGCAATACGGCAGTGCTTTAGTATGAAATTATCTTGATCAAGTTTATTTCCCAAGTTATAGAAATTACGGTGCATCCGAGAAATGTCTTGCATCTTTAGTGTTGAGCAACGAAAAGTTGAACTTTGTTTATGACTGCACTGTGGAGGTTGTGGAAAGCCTTTAAGAGCATATCTGAAAAAAAAAAACCAGTTCTGTAATTAAGTTACCTATGTTTATGTAAGAAAAACTACCTAGTCAACATTTCCATAATCGTTTGCGACGAAGTGTACCTTCCAGATTAAAACGGGTTTATGCTGGTATTCGTTATGAGTAACGTTTTAATTTTTTTTATTCGTGAATAGGAGTTTTTTTATTTGCTGAAACTGATAAACAGGCAGATGGCCCATATGCGCTCATTACTGAAGACATATAGTTACCATAGCCTATAGACATTTGCAATACTACCACACTAGCACTAATATTAAAAATGCGTTGTCGACTTTGAAGGAATAGGAACTGGGAATGATATGGGAGAAGAAATGATATGGGAGAAAGGGGATAGGGAGGTGGGCCTCCGGAACCCTCACTCACCGTACGGAACACGGGTTACCATTTGGCGCCGGTATTCTCTGAGGGAGTGGTAACTACCCGGTTCGAGCCGGCCCAATTCGTACTAAAGCTCCAGCGCGGCTCTACCACTACCTAAAATATTATAGTATTTGGCCACAGCGCACCTGACGGACGACGATGTGGTCTACAGTGGAGCATTTCATAGATTCTTCACTAGGACTTATACTGAAAACTCGCACGTAATCTTGAATAAAAAATAAACTACTTAAATTGAAATAGATTCATCTTTTCGGGAGCTATGATGCCACATACAGACAGACACACCAATTACATCACCTATTAGGTGATGATGTGATCTAGTGGTCGTAGTATTTATGTGTGTCTGTATGTATGGATATGAGCCTAAACCCGTAATTTTTTTTTATCAAAAATCGGTACAGTACATTTTGTTTATATCAAAACTGTATCAACCTGTAGAGCAATTTCAATGAATTTTTCACTTACATTTTTCGTCGGTTTCTTTCTCTTTTCCAGTTTTCCTTGTCTATCCCTCGCTTCCTTGCCTGATTAGGTGGAACTTTTTCAATTTTTTTTGGTAAATCAGCCATTATATCCAATAAAATTCACAAAAAACAGTACGAAATTCGCATAAAAATGTACTGGCGGCCATACTGACGCCGACGACGCCATGACAGTGAGGTGTGATAGGTATATATTAATATGAGTTATTATAATAAAGACAGTACTGCGCGAACCATCTTTCATTTACAACGACTCCCAACCTTATATGGCGACCCTGCCAGTTGTAAGATGAGCCGCGGCGCGTGTGCGATATTACGGTGAACGAACTCTTAGTCCTAGTCTATAAAACAAAGAAATCTAACTTAGCACAATGAAGAGTAACAATTTGGGCTTCATAACTAACACTAGTTTATCTGGACGATTACAATGGGAGGAAGTCAAACCAAGGAGGAAAACATCGTAGTGCAGAATGCTGCAGGTGATAACAACTCATATATCCAAAAAATTCATCACCACATAAGTGCGACAAGCTATACCTTGATGGTAATTGGCATAGTTCTACTTCTTGGAGGTGCCTTCATGTTGCTGCGCATATACAGACGATGGCATAGCGGAATGGTCCAGCAGGAGGTGGCTAATACCATGCTAGTGAGGTTCGGCAGCTTGCTACGTCGCAGAGAGGATCGTCCGCCGGTCTGAGAGCCCGCCCGCCCGGAGCCAGAACCCGTCAGCACCGCATCTCCCAGTGTCAGCGTGAACTTCTAGTGTCGTGATGAGTGTAATTGTGATAGTTATATTGTGATAGTTCGGTCGTTGTTATTAAGTAATGGTAAGGACCATAAGTGATTATTCAATAGCATAATAATAGACAGGTATGCATATCGTAAATTTTTATATTTACTATTTATATTTTTATTATATTTTAAACATATTTCAAGCATAATATTTTGTTTTATGGCGCAAGAATTGCAGTTATTATTAAATGATTTAAAAAGCATTAGAACATATTTAATAAAAATTGGCCCGTGTCGTAGGGTAGGAAATGTTCTAGAGGTTAAGAAACAGGAAGCGCAAAATATTGAGAAAAAATATAATAATTATTTAGCTACATGTAAAAGTTATTTTAGTACTCTTTTAAAGGATGATTTATTAATAATTAATAAGATTTGTGCGGACTTCGATCGTATATATTCTGAAATAATTTCATTGTGTATTGGGCAGCAAAGTGTAGAGCAGACTAGCACCATGGCGGATGATACTTTTAGTTTAAAAATTGCGTTAAGCCTTGTACCGCTCATGTCTGAGGATGGTGATAACATCAAACAGTTGATAGAGAGCGTTGAGTATTATAATTCCTTGTTAGACAAAGCTGAATGTAAAAATAAATTAATTCAATTTGTTTTGAAGAATAGATTATCTCAGCATGGTAAATTAAAATTACAACAAAAGTATGGAACTGTCGCTGAGCTTTTAGTGGATATGCGAAAATATTTATTACCTCAGAAAAGTCACACGGCTTTGCAAGCACAGTTACAAAAATGTAAACAAAACAGTAAAACTGTTGCGGATTTCGGTAGAGACATCTCCGAATTATTTGTTGATTTGACAATCTCTCAAGCCGAAGGGAATGCCAGTAGCTACAGCATATTGAGACCTTTAAATGAGAAGGTGGCAATTAAAAGATTTGCCGACGGCTTGCGGGATCGTCGTTTGAGCACGATCATTGCGGCTCGTAATTATTCTTCTTTAACAGAAGCTATCCAAGGTGCGCAGGATGAGGAGTTATCAGCACCAGGCACATCAGGAGAGGTCATGGGAAGTATGCACAGGCATTCCTGGTCTTCAGCTAGGCGTGGTCAACGAGGCAGCGGCAGACCGCGAAGCTTCGGTTCGAGGAGTCGGGGATATAGCAACCCCACCCCTCATCGTCAACGCGGTCCACAGATACAGGTACCGTACTATAATAATTATTACTATAGGAATAATTTTGGTAATAGGGCTAGGCAGAATCGAACCCGCGGACGCGGTTCGAGAGGGCACGGCAACATCACGCTCTTAGCAACCGAGCGCGCGCCCGACACCGATGCGCCAAATCAGGAAACGCTGAATCAGTTTTTTCGTGCCTGATGTCATCTGTTCGTGTAACAATTTAAATAAGGTTTTGTTTAATATTGGTCAATCTAAACATTATTGGTTAATTGACACTGGTGCCTCAATTTCAGGTGTTAAGTTTGAATGTTTAAAATGGTTACGTTTACCTTTCCAAAAAGAGAGAATTAGTGTCAAAGGTATTGGTGGTGATGTCATTTCTGAAGGATTTGTTTATTTAACTTTAAATCATAATGGATTTAACTTTAGTCATAAGTTTTACGTATTTAAAAAATTACCTTGTAGAACTAGCGGTATTATAGGTCAGGACTTTCTTATGAAGTATAGAGCCGAATTAAATTTTGAGTTTAATACGCTACGATTATTAACAGATAGTTCGGATTATGTTCAGTTGCCATTTGATTGCAATGTGCCGAGTAATAATGGTTATTTAAGCGTACCAGCGCGAAGTGAATCTATACATTATATTCCTACGCATTTAAAGGATGAATGTGTGGTTTTAAAACAGCAGTTATGCGATGGTGTCTTTTTGGCTAATACCCTGAACTGTCCAAAAGATGGTAAAATTCCAATAAGAATTTTAAACACCCGCGATACCGACGTCACATTAAATTATTTTCAGTTAAATGTTGAGACATTGGATGATTATTTTATTTGTCAGTTTGAAAAACCGGCGGTAAATGCAGATAGAGTAAAGAAATTATTTTCGTTAATAAATTTTAATGGTTTGAGTGACGAGGAACAACGGTCTATTGAGAACTGTTGTGCTAAATTTCCGGACATTTTTCATTTACCGGGTGACAAATTGTCAACTACGCCTGTATATGAACAAACAATTGAATTAAAACCACACATTATTCATATTTACACTAAACCGTATCGCTTGCCTTATGCACAGAAATCGGAAATTAATAATCAAATAAAAAATATGTTGGATGATGGATTAATTGAGCAGTCTAGAAGTGCTTGGTCCAGTCCTTTGTTACTGGTGCCCAAGAAACCAGACTCTACGGGTACCAAGCGATGGCGCGTAGTTATTGACTACCGTAAATTGAATGACCATATCCAAGATGATAAATTCCCCTTGCCTAATATAACAGAAATTTTAGACTCTTTGTCAGGAGCGGTGTATTTTACTCATCTGGATTTATATCAGGGTTTTTACCAGGTTAAATTGAATAAAAATAGTAGACATTGTACTGCATTCTCGACAGGTTGCAATCAATACCAAATGACAAGGATGCCTATGGGACTTAAATCAAGCCCAAGTAGTTTTAGTAGAATGATGACCATAGCCATGACAGGTCTTAATTTTGAAAAATGCTTAGTATATCAAGATGACTTAGTAGTAATTGGTCGTAATTTACAATCCCATAATAAAAATTTAATGGATGTTTTTAATAGATTGCGAAAGGTAAATTTAAAATTAAATCCGTCCAAATGTCAATTTTTGCAAAAAGAAATTCTTTATTTAGGCCATAAAGTATCAGAAAAAGGTATATTACCCGATCCTGAGAAAATTAAGGTTTTAGAAAATTATCCTAGGCCACAAAATACAGATGAAATAAAGCGTTTTGTAGCCTTTGCCAATTACTACCGCAAATTTATTAAAAACTTTGGAGAATTAGCACAACCCTTAAATAGATTGTGTTGTAAAAACATTAAATTTTTTTGGTCCAAAGAATGTGAATACTCTTTTCAAAAATTAAGATCTGCCTTAATAAGTCCCCCTGTCCTACAGTATCCTAACTTTTCAGAAGATAATATGTTTGTTTTACAGACTGACGCCTCAGGGAAAGCCATAGGATCAGTCTTGTGTAATAGTGATGGTCGACCTGTAGCTTATGCTAGCCGAGCTTTAAATAAGGCCGAAATTAACTATCCTACTATTGAAAAGGAACTCTTAGCAATAGTATGGAGCGTAAAGCATTTTCGACCTTATTTATACGGAAGACAGTTTAAGATCCAAACCGACCATCGTCCCTTAGTTTATTTATTCACAATGAAAGATCCTTCATCTAGGTTATTAAAGTTTAGGTTATTGTTAGAAGAATATAATTTTAGTGTAGAATATATAAAAGGAAAGTCTAACTCGGTAGCAGACGCGTTGTCACGCATTGTCGTTAGTTCAGACGATTTAAAAACTATGAATGAGCAAGTAATTAATGTTTTAACTAGAGCTCAGCTTAGAAAAATAAATATGAGCAACGGAAGTACACCAAGTAATACTTTATCGGTTGATAATATTGACACTAGCTCGAGGCCTGATCAACCAAGAGTTGTGGAGATAATTAAAAAACCGAAAAATATTACTGAGCTTTCGTTGATCACTAATAGGAAGTTGAGTATTTTATTAAAAAGAGGTGTGTTTTTTGAGAGATATCGATATTATACATACGTCCCTAGTAAGTCCACTATATATTTAAATACAATTTCTCGATCATCGATTACGCGTGACGAATTGGTGAGAGATTTGTTATTTTTGTGCAAGAAGTTAAATATAAAGGAAGTATGCATACTAAGAAATGAAAGTAATAAAGACTTTATAAGTGGACTCATAGAAATAATAAAGGGTGACGTTAAATGGTCCGGACCATGCGTATGTATTGTAAATAATGTGCAACGGATAGATAATTTAGATAATAGGCGTGTCATTTTGAATGATTTTCACCTATTGCCCACAAGTGGCCACGCGGGCATTAGGCGAATGACAAATAATATTAAAAAATATTATTTTTGGCCTAGTATGGAAAAAGATATTACTGATTTTATTTCTAAGTGCGATGAATGTAAAAAGCAAAAACATTCAACACCTAATAGGCAACCAATGACAATTACGACAACTGCTAACTCAGCTTTCGAAAAAGTATATCTTGATATAGTTGGACCGATTAACACTGACTTAAATAACTATCGTTACATCCTAACTTTGCAATGCGAGTTAACTAAATTTGTAGAGGCTTATCCATTGTACAATAAGGATGCGACGAGTGTAGCTAGTTCTTTTGTAAATAATTTCATTTTAAGATATGGCATACCTCGGGAGATAGCAACAGACCGCGGTTCAGAGTTTATATCTAGTACGATGAAAGAGATATGCCAACTCTTAAAAATTAATCAAATTTTTTCAACAGCTTACCATCACGAAAGCATTGGTGCCCTCGAGAACACACATAAAACAATGGGTGCGTATCTTAGAATAAATTGTCATAATCAATCTAGCTCGTGGAGCAGTTGGCTGCCGTACTGGTGTTTTGCGTATAACAACACCGTGCACACGGAGACCAAGTATACACCGCATGAGTTGGTGTTTGGTAAGAGGTGTATATTGCCAGGTAATTTTCAAGGTGACGTACAACCACTATATGCACACGATAGTTACGTTTCAGAATTTAAATACAGATTGCAATTATCGCAAAAAGATGCTCGAGATAATCTCATTCAGTCAAAAGTTCATAGGAAAAATAGGTACGATACAAATATTAAGCCTGTATATTATAGGAAAGGAGACTTCATATTAGTAAAAAATCCATCCGAAAATAAGATGGATCCAGTCTACTTAGGACCTTACTTGGTTATAGATGATTTAGGCTGTAATGTAAAGATATTACTGCAGAATAATAAAGAAGATGTTATACATAAAAACCGCACAAAACTTTACAGTCAATGTCTATGATATATAATATTGTAACTTAGTTTTATGTACTTATCTTTTATCTACAGTACCCTACCTACTTGTATCTTTAAATCTAAGTATGTACTTTTAATCTTTGTAATCATAGTTTTAAGGCATTTAACCATATAAAAAAATGTACTAATGTATTTTTTTTTTCCTTTTAAATGGGGAGATGAGGTGTGATAGGTATATATTAATGTGAGTTATTATAATAAAGACAGTACTGCGCGAACCATCTTTCATTTACAACGACTCCCAAGCTTATAATATATCTATATCATTTATCATCATCATCTATTTTCCTATTTTCATCCACTGCTGGATACAGGCCGTTCCAATAGCACGCCACTGAGCTTGATCTTCAACTCTTTCCATCCAACCTCTACCAGCCACTTTGCCACTATATGTGCCTCATGTTTTAATTGTAATACATCGTTACGCCAGGCCAATTATGGAGTAAACAGGGAACACTTAGTGCCAGACATCTCTTTCCTAACGGACTTGATTTGCGTTTTCTACAACACTCTCTTCAAGCACGCACGCCGTTTTCAGAGACTATTTCCTCCACATCTTTTAAAGGCTATTCACGATCAGCAATAAAATTGGCCTCAATACTCAGAGCGTGTTGGCCGATATTACTTATTATTCCAGGCTCAGGAAACATGGTGAATAACTCCTAATTTGAAGATTTTCTTACTCTAAATTTTACATAAATACATATCTTGACGCCATGTCCCTGACGGGGTAGGCACTAAATTTTACTTACTGTTAACTCTTACTCTTAAATTTCTTTTCTCTAAAGTAAAAGTAAATGTAAAGTAAATACTCGACATTTATTGTCGATTTGATCCGTGACATACGGAGAAGAGTGCCGAGGTACTGCTTGATTGCGACGCTCGCGATACGATCTGTATTTAAATGCAGCATGGTTGATTTTTCTATGTATCTTTTCGCTTTGTCACTCGAATTCAACCCACGCAGCCTTTGAAAATTGTGTAGTGGTTGAATAATTTTATATTAGTGAGGAGATTCTAAACTATTTTCTATTGACTCGATACGAATGCAATGCTTCTTAGGTAAGAGTAAAGTTTTTTTTTTCATTTCCTATTAACACGTAGGTATGTATGTCCTTACATAGATATAACGCGTTCTATCACATTTCTTTATGTTTATGCTTTTGTACATTCATATCGATGCCAAAGTTAAACCATGTTTCGATACTGAATAATTATGCAAAATGTATTAAATATTATTAGGTAACGGAGCACGGCTCATCAAATCGTATTTAATCTTACCGGAGGCGGTCGGAATAATTCGATATAGACTCCTCGCTAAGTGGATTCCTTGAGGCGAAGTGGAAGTTTGATCGCCGCGTTGACCCGGGGCAACGGCTTCTCTTGAATATTATATTGATAATGCGATATTCACTGGCGTCCGATAAACTTGTCGACTCCTCTGTAAGGATTATACTGAGCTTCCTGAAAGTTTCGTGAAAAATAATATAGGTACTAAAAAGTCGACTTACAGTAAAGGAAGCGGTATAGCGGATTACACGGTCTATAGACACTGATCCTAATGCAAAATGGTTACACGTGTTAGATTAATGAAAAATGAGAAATAATTGGCAAATTAAATATAAATTTCAGTTAGATTTATGACTTTAATGGTTTAGGACTTAGGTAAGCCTTCTCACGGTGTATAGATGGAAATTACGTGTGCCTTAAAAATATATAGTGGATTCAGCAGCGATTTCAGCTGCGTGTGCGGGAAATATAGCAAAACTGATTTAATCACTGTTGGCGGGCTGATTTACTTTGAATTTGTGATGATAGTAGCAAGGTTAATGCAGTCACAGATGCACGGACACCTAAGCATATGTCCCATTGTTTAACGATGGCTGTAAATTCGTCGTAACAAAAAATCCCGCGCCGCCCTGCGCCCATATGGCTTACAATAACAAATTCTTAACCAAAAGTAAACCAATGTATCCTCGCGTTCCGTTTTTAGTGAATGTGTCTGTACGCAGGCGAAAATGGCATAAACTTGTTTAGAGTGCTTTTGTTTCCTCCAGCCTTGAAGAGCTTGGACCGGACTCGCATTAAACAAATAAATTACAAATTGCGCTTCAACATCTTCCCATTAAATTAAACTCCGAGAATACAGACGTGGTAGCGCGCTTGTGTTTTTGTTTGTTTGTGTGTATTATTTAGGACCCGAATAACTATTATTCTATGCAAATGCGGTTATGTAGCTGTATTAATGTGACTTGTCTAGTTTCCAAATTAACTGCTGCATTGATATGATATTACATAATTACATATCTTCAAGCTAGGTCCATCACGGGGTAGACAAACGATAATAGGCATTTTATTATTATAATATTTCATACATTCAGAGTATTTTTAATTGTCGTAATTTTTAAGATAACATTAACGGGTTACAAAAGTATTCAGCCACAAACAAGACAATCCGCCTTGGCGGATTGTTTCACTTGCGATGTACTTTGACAATCTGTGGATCCATAACAATCAACTCTGGAGTCTGATGCGATGGAGCTAGGCATTAAAACCAAGCTGCTTTGGTGTCCAGAAGATCGTCGACTGTAGTCGTTTTATATAAACACTGTGAATTAGCAATTTGTTAATGTTAGTTCAAACGTAACTGGTGAAACGTGGGAGTGTACTGCTACACTCCTTTGCCTACCTCTTCGGGGATTACAGGCGTGATTTTCATTGTGTTATAGAAGTAACAATCGTAAAA
>DWOT01000027.1:0-10470 GCA_018251255.1 Pyrrhopyge hadassa | reverse complement strand
CCCCTCTCACATTCCACGTGCCTATTTGGCACTCCCTACTCCTCGTCCCGCCCGTTGTGGCCCTGCGTGATGGGTGGCGGAACCCATCGCCGCCTACGCCAAGGGTCGTACCGGCGGGGACGGGCCGGTACGCGTCGCCTGTGGGGGACGCCCTAGCCCGCTCTGCGGTACGAATTAAGCCCAGAATTGCAGCACAAGGCTGGCAGGGTCGCGACGAGCACGCTTCTGGTACCGACCCCAAATATTCTTTCTGTTATTTACCTGAATCTAAAGTCTAAGCCGTTGTTTTCTTTTGTAATTCAACTTCCCCGTTTAAATATGTTTCCCCATTTTAACTGCCTCACTTCTGTTATTCTACTTATCTCTATAATACGAAACAAAATATCAATTTTCCTTTTAAATATCACTTCACGTTTCACAAATTTTATAATAGTTTTATTATTCAAATTTTATCTGAAAAAGCAACCCCAATTCGAGCTCTCAACCTGCTCAGATCGCTCGCTTATCAAATTGTTAAACTTCAAAACCCAATGTTTCCAGCGATGCCATCTCGTTTCTCGTTTTCTATTTCCGTTAAAACCTGAAGAAATATTGCTTAGCAATTCAATACGGATAGTCCTGTTCTTAGAGTTTTATTTCCTCTTGAATGCAAAGGAATAGGAAACGCTTATGGTTCAGAGGGCCGTGTATTGGAAGGAATATTTCAAGTGGAAGATATTGTGCGATCATTGTGACGTCGAGTAGATTGATGCCAAAGGAGTATCATTGGGCGTTTGAATACAAAACGTTACTAAATTCGTACATAACACTTGGCATTAATATTTTTATTGACAACATAACATCAAGCCTTCTCCAAAGGGGTAGACAGAAGATTGCAGGCTCGAAATAGATAATCTCAAGTTTCAACATTTTATTTTACACAACCAGCATAATAATTTTAAGTTAGAAAAATAATACTCTGTCCGACCAGATCGTCGAACGCAGGACCTCTTCGACTTCGCCCTATTGTTATAATAAGTCCCTTTTAAGACTAATCAGAGAGTCGTTACTAAATAAGATAGACACACAGTCACATAAACTCCCTTTTAAAATTAATCATAAAGTCGTTAATAAATAAGATAGACACACAGTCACACAGGCATAAATTGAGTGTTTGTTTTTACATCTAAATGTCTATGCATTGCACATTTTGTAACAAATGCTTTATAGTAAAACCAATGTAAAAGTTAAGCTGGACCAGGTGACCAAATAATTGAACATATTATCTTGTGACGTTGGAAACGCGGATCAAAAGATTAAAAGCAAAGTAAATACACCTTCGAAGGGGATCCCTTCGAAGGTGTGCAAAGCTTGGACTCAAATAACGCCTACATATTCGAGTGGTGACATTGCGATTCCGTTTTAGTCAATATTAAGTCGACATTTTTCCGACCGCTTTAGTCACGCGCAATTGCGTTACGTCATGTTACGTTACGTTACGTTACGTCATGTTACGTTACGTTACGTTATGTTACATTACGTTGCGTTTACATTAAGCTACATTAGTGCTACAATCTATTGTGCGTTAGAGCACCGCTCTCATGTTCCGCACAAACAAGATTATTTGTACCACCTTATAGTTATTCCTTAAGACTGCCGCGTTGGTTAGGTGGTTGCGAGAGCGACTGCCGATCGAGAGGTCCTGGGTTAGATGCCCGGGTCGGGTACTATTAGATTTTTCTAATTTAGATTTTCTAGTAGTGGCTCCAGTCTGGATTTATGCCCGATATATGACAAAAGGCTGTTAATACTCCAACAGCGGAAAAACTTCAATAACACATTTAACCTTTACATTATACCTGCTATTTACCTAAATAACCAGAAAGCACACACATTATACATGTTTCTTGTCTCTAGCATTTATACAGAATACAAATCGCTAATCTCCTTCCATCTTTTTAATACTCCAACAGCGTAAAAACTTCAATGACACATTTAATAATATACCTACTATTTAAATAAACCCAGCAGCCGCTACAACTTGGGAGGTACAGTTGGAAATTTGTGGCAGCATTGATGCGTCTGGTTCAGTGGCGAAGCTTGCATAATTTATACGCGTCTCTCTGCACACACGGAATGCAAAATGTACTGATGAGCACTTCTCTACACGCGACCTCTGTTTTCAGTATGTAGTTATAAAAGTAGCAAATAGCTACTCAGTCCAGGAATACATGAGCTTAGATTTTGAATTTCACCTGCTGTTATGAACTTTATAGATAAATATAATCTGGGCTTGACGTCGTAAACTGTTCGCTGTAGCAGGGTGTAGACTTATTTCAGTAAAGCATTCTCCACTGCTTAAGGCGCTGACTTAGCTATACGGCTCGGCGTCTTGGAAACCTTAAATAAATGGTTTTTTATATATTCCTTGAAGTTTTTCGCAGTAAGGGGGTGAATATTTAGAAAAGCTTGATCGCTTATCAAATGGACATGTTCTGTAATGTCTATCAATGTTTGTTATACATTAAATAAACAAATAAATATCCATAACGATGATGGAGAATATCACGATGAAACGTAGCGCTTCGACATTCTGCACAGTACTTGCCTGCCAACGGCCACTTGGCTAGTATCGTCTTAAGGCTTCTCATCCTAAGACATGACCGTGAGCAAAAGTCGAACGACAAATAAGTGGATGATGATGTTGGTTTTATTGCAGTAAGCTTATGGCATTTGACAATTTAATAGCCATTCTGTGATACATAACGTTAATAATGATACGTACTTAGACACATATCCTCACGCCAGGTCCCTTAGGGGGTTGGCAGAGAGCATAGAGATGCCAATAATACGTAATTGAATAAATAAATAGTTCATTACACGTATAATAACTATAACGCGAACTCATTTATATATCAGATACACAAAATACATAATGAACAGATCAAGGTTGAAAGTTCTCTGTGGTTCCATCAACATAGTATGATATATTGATGTACGTTTATGTGTTCGCTGGTCTATGAGTCAGTGTGGTCTGACAAATTATTCATTTAATATTAAAATTAGTGCCCGATATATGGCAATAGGCTCACCACCTACACCATAATGGGACCAAAAAGTAGCTGGTGAATCGTGGGAGTGTGGTATTACACTCCTCTGCCTTCAGGGATTATACGCGTGAAGTTACTTTTTTTAATATCAAAAATAAACATTTCAAACATTGAGCCAAAGCCCGCGCAATGCTCGCTTATTTAAATTTGTATTTTACAAAGTATTAGAATCTTAAATCATGATTCTATGCACCATCATCAGTCTGTCTCAGTCCACTGATGGACATAGGGATGCAGTAAGAGGTTCCGGCCCATAAGCCCCACGCTGGCCAAGCGGGTTGAGGTTCACAGAGTACGGCTTCTTCTTCTTTCTTCTTCTTCTTCCTGTCAAGGCATGTAACATATTTGCCAGCGACTGGCTTAGTCGCCTCTAACAACTATCACGATATGGCGTCGGGGGAGTTATACTTCCTCCACCTCAACACAGATGATTGAACATACAGATTATTCAAATAGACGAATACATTAGCTACTTAATTTTCGTTGCTGCGTAATATAATTATTATGTATATGTTTACTGTTTCAAACAACCAACAGAATATTAAATGTATACATCAAAATTGCACGTTCGTTCTACAACACGAAACAGGTACAGGCATGAAGCATTAATAATTTCACTCGTTAGCTTTCAAATAACAGGCAATCAATGAAACGAAAAGTTGTATTCGTATTTGTGAGGTTTATAATGGAAAAAAATCTCAATTTATACCCTGATTTTGAATATACTCAAATCAAAAATAAAACGAGCGTACGTGGAAATTCTTGTCTGCCATCGCACACTTGGCCATCGTGGTAGACAATGGCCTTAACACTTCTCATTTTGAGAGAAGACCCAAGTCCAACAATGCAACTGTAAAATAATTTACGACGATGATGATGATGAATACAAGATTTTACTCAAATGATTAACTTCGTTTACTAGCCTTTTTATACGCCGTATTTTCATTTTTTAATACCGAAAAATAACTTTGATTCAGTGGCTTGTCAGTGGCTAGCTTACAATAAATACACTTTTTTTATATTTATACAAGGCGACATCGGACTTGCTGTAAAGAATTCGTCTTTACACTTCGTTCTAATTACACGTAATAGCGAGCTTAAACACAGCGTACCTGACATTAAATGGTCCTCACTGTTCGGTCCATAGATTTTTATAATCATCATAAAGCAGTCCTTGCTCAGGAAAGCCAGTTACAAAATAACTGATCCGTTCCTTAAAAGTAACTAAAGCTTTTCTACATTTAATGGTTGTTCTAAGTAAAAAAAGGTAACATCACCCCTGTAATCCCCCAAGAGGTAGGCAGAGAGGTAGTGAGCCTATTGCCATATATCGGGCACAAATGCAGACGCCGACCCTCTACTAAATAATCTAAATTTAAAAAATCTATTAGTACCCGACCCGGGAATCGAACCCAAGACCTCTCGATCAGCAGTAGTGTTTGCAACGTATCCGATTGGCGTCTGGATTTGCGCCTGGTGTATGGCAATAGGAACACGAACAATGGACGTAAACGTATCTGGTGAAACGTGCGAGTGTACTGTACCCCTCTGCCTACCTCCTCAGGGAGACAGGTATGATGTTCCGTTATGTATGGTTATAGAATAACCCGGACTTACAGTATGTAAAATTCCCTAAAATTAGGAACTATAAGTTTAGTTTTTTTTTTGTTTAACTATAATCTTTTCATCTTTTGATATCTTCAACCATTTTATAACTCTGAGATATGAGAAATATGAGCATGATATATGTATGAGCTACTTACATTTTCCTCAAACTTTAATCCCACAGATCGGAATCGATCAAAGTGTTACACCTACCAGGAAATTTATTTCGATTATATCCATCCCGAAGACTCCCGTGGGATTGGCGCTGTTATTATAATAGTAATAATGTTTTTACTTCTGGCGATATTCACAGTTTCCTTAATATTTATGATGTTGCTCAACGACGATGTTAGTGTAATCAATTTGAAATTAAACGTAACATCACGCCTGCAATCCCCGAAGATGTAGACAGAGGAGTGTTGTACTACACTCCCACGTTTCACCAGTTTAGTTCCCATCATGGAGTATGTGGTGATTCTATTGCCATATCGGGCACAAATCCAGGTTTCGAGCCACTAATAGAAAATCTAGATTAGAAAAAATTATTAGTACCCGACCCGGGAATCGTACCCAGGACCTTTCGATCGGCAGTCACGCTTGTACCCAAGACGACCAACGAAGCATATGAAATCAAAGTACATTAATTATAATCATTCACATCATTAGTTGCTGACTTCCACAGGCACGAAATGCTGCTGATTTCTGCGTGTTCGTTAATAGCTTTTTCGCTTTAAAATCTCGAGATCGCATATACATACGTCCATATTCAGCCAGGTCCCTTACGGACTGGGCAGAGAGAACGGTACGTCACATATCTCTATCCTTACTGACCTGCCGTGCGTCTTCCACATTTTTCTTCTTCTTCCATTTCGGCATATTAGTACAGTATGTCTCTGTAGGGTCCATAGGGTTAAATTGGTATTGCGAGGCACCTGAGTCTTTTTTAGAACGCTGATCGTTTTAGACTGCGGCCTAGAAATGCCCTCCATGCAATCCTGAAACTGCAACTTCTAAATTATTATCCTTACTACCGTCATTATTATAAAAAAATCACAAATGTATTCGCAAACAACAATCTGACATTCACTTTTCAGCATCAAATACGCTGTTCCAGTAACAACTATCAAAGCGACCTCTGCAATTGTATAAAAATATATCCTCATCAAAATGAAAATCAGTCTTTTGCGTCATCATTATATTTTTCCAGTCTGATTCTGTCCGTAACGGGCTAAATTTAATCACAATGGGACGTGCGAGCGAGGGAAGATCATTTGACTCCGCGAAATAAATTGTCACAAAAACCTTTAAAGTTGAAGCGAAATCTATGAACGATTTGTCCACGATTTCCAGACTCCAAATGAAGGTTAAAGATATCTTCAAATAACTACATAATCTGAGGGCGAATATTTTACTTTCCCCGCTATAATTTTTGTTGCGTATTTTTAAATGTTAGTCTATGCCAAATTCTATTTATATTTTAATGAATGATAGGCATGATATATCTAATACTAACTTTGTACTAAACATGGATTTAATCATAAGTACAAAACAGAGAGAAAGTATACCTAGAATCTGAACGCAACCAAACCTGGATAATATAGCAAATAGGTTCATTCACCAGAGAGTTTATAGTCGAAGGACGAGACATTTTCAAAAACAATTGGATAATTGGTTGCTGCCAGTAATGTTTGTAAGGATAGAGATATTTGGCACTCCTTGCTTTCTGCCTACCCCGTAAGGGACCTGGCGTGAGGATATGTATGTATTAATTGGATAATTTAATATCATCCTTTGACATATCGTTGAATTATATTGTAGTTCGTTGTAGTCGTTTTATATAGAGGCACCACAAGTACTTTTGAATCATCATCATCATCGTCTTCACCATCAGTCGATATCAGTTTCTTGAAATTTCTTTTTCATTTTTTTTAAATTTCCTTCTTTTTATTTTTGATACTTCCCTCAGAATTAGGAATCGCAATTGTTGTTGCCATACCCAAGCATTAATTCCCAATGAAAACAATCTACTTCTTCTTGATTGATGTTAGTGGCATCACATTCAAAGCTTGTACAAGTCCTTGTTTTACTATCTATAAATTAATTTGCCTTCAAACACAATTTTTAATTCAGAACATCTGGCCATAATAGCTTATTATAAATTAAATTTCCATTGGCATTAACGTTGATGGGTAGTCGTCTTTACGAGGGATCTACCTCTTTGTATCGTGTAATAATATCCTGTTCAATGTATGAAGGAGTGTTTGCACAGAGGGAGTTTTAAGATTTCCGAACTCTTTTATGATGCTACCTTTGATGTTTAAAACAGATTAAACAACAAAATACCGTCCTTTGAAGAACACAGCTTATACTGAGCAATCTATTAAGACTCATTCTTAGGGAGCCAAGGGTGTAGAAAACAACGCTCTTAGCAGAAAGATGTAAGAAGCGTCTTATATTATGTAGTCTAACTTGAGATCTGATATATCTGAGAGATCTGTTATAAGCGCGACTGCCGATCTACAGGTCCTGGGTTCAAATCACGGGTTCGGTACTATTGGATTTTACTAATATAGTTTTTTTATTAGTGGCTCGGAGTTTAGATCTGTGCCCGGTGTATGGCAATAGACTCATGGCCTATTCCATAATGGGACGTAAACGTAACTGGTGAAAGGCGGGGGTTTACTGCACTCCTCTGTCTACACTTTCGAGGATAACAGGCGCGATGTTACGTAAATACGATTGCATCTTAGAATACAACAATATCGTTGAGAACAAACTCGCAAACCGATGTAAATATCAGTTATTTTAAAACAATGTATATACAATGTGCAAGAGCAAGGAGTCGCAATTTAGTAATATTAAAGGGAAATATGTAAAAAGCAACATATATTAAAACCTAAACCTCGCTGTAGTTTTCCACGCCAGCGGCCCGACTGAACGCAGATGGCGAATAGAGCCTCCATGTATACTGGAATGGTACCGGACCGTCCTATTGTACATTTTGAAATGAAATTGTACAATTTGGAATACTGAAAACTTCGTCATATATGACGATTTTCATTTGAATATTGATTTTTTTCAACCCTCTTTATAGTTGCACTAT
The DNA here is from genome assembly GCA_018251255.1 of Pyrrhopyge hadassa. Classification (NCBI taxonomy): domain Eukaryota; kingdom Metazoa; phylum Arthropoda; class Insecta; order Lepidoptera; family Hesperiidae; genus Pyrrhopyge; species Pyrrhopyge hadassa. The sequence continues at coordinate 2,673 of DWOT01000027.1, read as the reverse complement.
TTGACATGAATTTCCTCTTAGAATGAGAGAGGTGACGTTACAATCTACCACGCTGGCCGAGTACCCTTTGGCAGACTTCACACGGCTCAGAGGATACATTTTTTTACTAATTTGCAACAGTATTCCCTGGGAATCGAACTCACAATTACCACATCAGCAGTCATATTCACTAACCATTAGACTACCAGGCCAGTCAAACATCAGTAATATCCGATACATCAGTAGTAAATTATAAAAAATAAATGCAAAAATTGTAACATGTATCCTAGCTTCAACAATCATATGGTTTCTGTACAAACTACGCAATAGGCACTTTTCCTGAACGTCGTTCATTGGTGCAAATAAATATAGTTCTATTGTAGAAGCAATTTCCGTATGATTTATCTAATGTGAAACGTGTAAGATACGATCCATGATTTACAGGTCTTGGAATATATGAAACGTTCGAAATATGAAAAGAAAATACTGAATATCTTATTCATAATTTTCCTCGGAATATCATTTGCCTTTTGGTACTTCCAAATATGTTTTAACGGCTTTTCGAACGTTTTTAAACGTAAAACGTTAAAACGTTTTAACGGCTGCTCGATCTATTCATGTAGATTTATATATTGAATGTAACAATAAAAAATCACAAAAGGGCTTCCTCTCAGAGAATAAGAGGGAGAATGAGAAGGCTTAAAAGAATGCGCGCTGGACAAGTGCCGATAATGCACATGACAAATACACAAGGATAATAAAAATTGCATACATTCAATCATACAATTATTTTGAATAAATTATCGATTTATATAACATAATTGTGAATGCAAAGGAAGCAAGTCGAAGGTTGTAACACTAGATATTTAGCATTCGACTTGACATAATAATGTCGTATAGAAATCTAGTTATTTCTCGCACGCTTTAGGGATCACATTTGTTATTTGTACCTGGTACTAACACACAATTACTATTTTTAATAAATCCATAAGACATGACTTGTATTTACACAGGTCGTGTTTCGATATATCCAGAAAGCTTGGTCCCCTTACTCATGTCTGCCGCACTCACTCATCTGTGCTAACATATGCCCATTGTAAAAGCTATTCCGCGATATTTTATTTACGTGAAACGTTCTAATATATGAAACTCCTTGCATTAGATATAAAATGCATTGTTGTTGATATTGATCGATGCTTTTGAAATACAAAGCGAAAGAAATTGTTATTCAGTACTTTTTAAAACAGTATTTCTTAATATAACTGTTCTTACAATTGTTTTTCAAATCGAGTTAGTGTTGCAAAGCAGAATATTCCTATTAGAAAGTTCTCTGCATTCCCAAATCAGTGGTCAGCTGGAACAAACGATCTGAGTGTGACCCAAAACGCATGGTTATTCTGAGCAATAAATAAAAACGACTCGTCTATCTGTGCCATCTATCTGCCACTGAACCCTCAGATTGAAATCCGGAATACATATGTACGAGCCACAAAAGCAGTCGACTGCGAAGCTTTGCTTTTGAATTGGAACGAGAAATTTGGAAAATTCCATCCTTCCAGCTTTATACAGATCGTCCGACACCAAGCTTTATATGCGAGTTGCTTAAAATTCCGAAATTAAAATTGATTGCAATTAAACACTATACGGTACTGAAGAAATGCTGTTGTAAATTTACCCAGTCTCTACATTTCTCTCCGTAGAGAAATGAAGAGATGAGTATTTCGTATAAACGTCATTATGAAATTATGGACTTCTTTGATACTAGCTCGGGGACTTTCCTAAGAGAAAACCTTATTACGAAGTAGTTACGTATTATACTCGAAAATTTCCGCTTCATTGAGCCAGAAGGAGTCATTCCAAATTTGCGTCGCTATGTAAAACCGCGCAACTGATATTTTTTTAATCAAAAGCAACGGGTCATTGAACTGTTTTAATACATACACAATTACATTAACACAATTCTCCAATAACAGCACTATACATTTTAATTTAAACAATATTATGACTTTCGATTTTCGACATTGAAATTATATTTTTTTTTCGACTATTTATATCTCTGCCAACCACTCTATAGTAACGTGGTGGAATAGGCTATTTATGGGCTTCTTGCAACTGTGAGAAAGAAATGAAGAAATAGCCCCTTCGGTCCTCTCCCCATCCCCATAAAATGGGTTGCAACCACCTATATCGACATATATTTCTTCTCTATTTTGTCTCCATTCTATGAGTACTTAATAAACCAAATTAAAAATGGCAATAGCATAGTTTCAATTTTGAAGTAATAATTTTAGTATAAAATATTGATAAATGATGTATCATGATAATGTACTAAAACGATATCTATAAAATAAACGTCCATCACCTCAATAAAATTATATCTCAACCTCAATAATATTATGTTATCTTTAAATATAATATTCGATGTTTTTCAAATACTCCGTATTCACCTTCATTCTCCTTCTTTTTCTTCCTAGCGTTTATCCCGGTTACGTCCTCACACTGGTGTGTAAGGACCCAGGGTCCGCTTTACGGCTCCGTCTAGACCACTTCGCACGATCTTCGGCATCCTTGATGGAGAGTCCGTTGGCATGCATATCCTCCTTTACGACGTCAAGCTAGCGTTTCTTGGGCCTGCCCCGTTTTCGGACTCCTGGTGGAGGTGGCATGGTGAGACATTTGTTCCCCACGTAATTT
>DWOT01000026.1:0-10555 GCA_018251255.1 Pyrrhopyge hadassa | reverse complement strand
CTGTTGACACACATTAGTCTTTTTTATTTTTGAAGTTACTCAGATACCGTGTATTTTAAAATACATTGTAATTGCTGAACACGTTTTTTGTCTGGTCATGTATTCTATTCGTAACAAGTCACAGTATTTGTAATAGTCTCTCTGGGCGATCATACAAAGGAACGATGATCAAATCAAATCAAATCAAATCAAATATCATTTATTGAAAATAGGTTAATTACAACACTTTTTGCACATGATTGAGCACAATATTTGAAAATTCCTATTCTAAGATTTGTAATTAACGTAAAGTATGAAATAAAATACAAATTTTGCACTATGACTAGTGATTGACTAGCTTTGTTGGAGTTTTTGCAAGAGCAACTGCCGATTGACATTGTGACAGGTGCTGGGTTGAAATCCCAGGTCAAGTACCAGTGACATTATCTAATTTTTCTAGTACTAACTCGGTTTATTTTTTTTATTTATTGATGCACCAACAGCATTACACACTATCTTACAACTAACTTATATCATAGTACATCTGTGAGTAGGTGTGCATGCCAATTACAGGTGCATTCAGTATACTCCATACGACGTGTTAATGACAAATTGTGCTAAGAAAAATTGTATTATACAACACTACAAAATCATGTTAGAAAATAATTTAAAAATTTGAATTATAAGCCTATTCTTAATGTGTATACAATGTAAAAAAAATACAATCGTTATTAACTTAATTATTTTATTTAATTATTTACCAGAAAATGCGCGGTAAGTCTCTTTAGTCTGTATTTGTGCCAGGTGTATAGGAATAGGCTCATCTCCTATTCTATAATTCCATAACGTAACTGGTGACACGTGGGAGTGTATTACACTCCTCTGCCTACGTCTTCGGAGATTATGGACGTGATGTTACGTTTAACTATTGATAGCTTAGAGGTTAGAGCTTAGCTTCCCATTCCGGGGTTTATGGGTGAAAATCTTTGCGCATATCTATTTACAACAAATGTGCATTGTAGAAGTAAATGATACGCTTACCGTGATTTAGTAATTGTCTAAGAGTACACGCGTCGCGGTCCGCAGCTAGCTAAGTACGCACTTACTAGTGAATAAAGAAAAAACCGCGCGGTATTGAAAACGCTGATACAAAGTATATTGTGTACGGCGTTAGCCCGTACATGCTCCCGGGGGAGATTAATCACTCAAACACCGATTTTCGCCGATCGGGCATGGTGCCACGATCTTGTTTGCGCGCACTTTTGTCACACAATGCACTTTCACTTTCACTGATGACTCCCCCCTGAGGGGAGGCGCCCCTCGAAGCCATCGGTATCTGCTCGACGTCAGCCGCCTGCCTGGCCGTCGTCCTTGCCGCTCCAGCACTGGCCTCACTAATAGGCCAGCTCCGCCGCACCCGCCTGCACAGTGCTATCGCTCCCGCGATGCTCACCACCGCGAACAATACATAGATTGCCACGTAATGATGTATGTCGTGGCTCGAGATGTCTGGAAGAGTTCCTTGATCCTTTATCTTTTGAATCCTCTTGCCAATGTCGACAAGATCTTCCTTTCTTCGTTCAGCATTAGAGTCTTTTACTTCAAGTAATTGCAGAGATAAGTTGATGAGATGATTTATTGGCGGCACATCCGTGACGATTACATCCGGTCGCACGTGTAAAATATTTGGTTGCTTGATTTTGTGAGAGTAAAACACAACGTCGTCGGTCTTTATCATACAGTCGCTTGAGCTTGAAGTGACTATGCCGGCAGCTGACAGTTGATACGGAGTAACACGATCCGTTTCGCAATGAACTCGTACGGTGCATTGACCGCAACAGAAGTACAGATAAGTGTTTACATTGTTTAAACTGACCCACTTGTTACTACACAGGGTCGTTGTTAATCGACACGACGTCCTTGCTGCATCTGCATGTTCGCAAAAGTCGTAGTCATCTTTCCGCTGATAAATTGGCGGCTGTGGGTAGCATAAGTACATGTCGCTGTCCTGGCTCAGGCACTTGCTAAGTTGATATTCCGGGAGAGCAATGTAGGTATCTCTTCGTAAATTAATAGCTACGTGTTCGGATATAGGTGTCAAAGCTATCATAGTATTGTTTTTAGTTAAATGCGGTATAGGTATAAGTTTGTATAGCTCGTAGGTATCACGACTCATAAGAGGGATTTTTATTTCAAATAACAGGTATTCTCGTGACATCCTGGTTTTAATTTTAAGAAAATGGTATATTTCACGGAGATCACTATGTATATTCTTTATGGGCAGGTTAATATCGGACTGTAGGTGTGTAGTAATAATGCTGAGCTCGTGTAAAAGTTGATCGGGTGTTATTAGATGCAGATTAAATTTTCCTTGATATATATCTGTAACTTGATCAATCAATACGCGCTGAATCTCTTTCAGTTGATTCAATAGGTTGCTGGCTATGAGAGCACCCAGAGTGAAGTCACCTTCGATGGTATTTTGATCGACCATGCTTGCTAGATTGCTTAATGCTTGGCTAAGGGTAAGTATGTTTTGGTGAATTGTTTCATGCTGTTTATTCATAGTTTCCTCGGTTCGTTTTAGAAGGTTGTATTCGGCCTCCACTATTGAAGTCTGATTTTTCCAGAGAGTCGTTATATACTTTTCGTTACTCCGAATTTCATTAATGTCTCGCTCGTACTGTTCGGCGAATCTGTCGTCCAGTATCCCGAACATGTAATTAGAGAGGTAGCCGATGCCGTTAATCAGTCCGCGCCGCTGTCTGGGTCGCGGGCTGTCGTGCTGTGTCAGCAACATATCGTTATAGTACTGCAATTCCGAGAAGCCGTGCTGTAGTTGTGACAGTAAAAGATTACAAGATGACGTGTTCTTTAATATGGAACAGGTATGATTCAAACTCTTAAGGTATTCATGTAGTGCTAGGTCTCCCTGCCAGTAAGGATTCATCTCGTAATATACCACTAGCTTCCATTCGTCTTGAACAAATTGAATATTAGAAATTTTATCGAAATACAAGCTTTGACTACTATTAAATTGATTTATTTGCAACGTGGTGTGTACCGTAGTTAAAACGTTTAAAAATAAAATTATGTGTAACATAGTTGTAACAATGCTCGGTCTTTTTATTTTGATCGCGGCTGTTACTGTAGCTGACTTGGATTCTCGAGAAAGTGACTCCTCGTGTTCTTGATGTATTGGCAATACAGACAATTTTAGGACTGGTCGTTTCATGAGTCCGTTCTTCGTTTTCAAGGTTACCACTCTTACTATTCCATCACTGCCTGGATGCACGTCTACTACCCTTCCCATCGACCATTTACCTGGAGGTAGCAGATCTTCGTGGATGCATACAATGTCACCAATATTTATATTTTGCTGTCGCTTAAGCCACTTGCTTCTCACCGTCAATTGGGTTAAGTACTCTGTTTTCCACCGCTTCCAGATATCGTCCAGTAACTTCCTCACCAGTTGCCATCGGGTTCTAGCATCCGTCTCTGTTTCAAGTACAGTTAAGTCTCCTCTGCAGGTCAGGAAGTGTGCCGGTGTCAATACGTTTAAGTCTTCAGGATCCTCGGTCAATGCACACAGCGGCCTAGTATTGAGACAAGCCTCAATTTGTGCTAAAAGTGTTGAATATTCCTCGAAGGTTAGCTTTTGTTCTCCGATTACTGGTTTTAAATGAGATTTTATGCTACGAATACCTCGTTCTTGTAGTCCGGAGGCGCTGGGCCAGCGTGGAGCTTGAAAATGCCATTCAATCTCCATGTCAGTGATTTCTTTAAAAAAATCTTTATCTATGATTTGTTGCAGCTCAAAGTATTCTTCTTGCAGGTTACGATTACCTTTTATGAAATTGGTTCCATTATCACTATATATATGATGTGGAGCACCTCGTCTTGCTGACATTCTCCTTAAAGCTGATAAAAATGCTGCGCTAGTTAGATCGGAGACCAGCTCGATATGGACAGCCTTAGTCACCATACAAACAAATAATACAATATATCCTTTAGTCGTCTTAACGCCCCTACCGCGGTTTGCTTTGATGTCTACAAATCCAGTTAAATCTACTCCAGTATGATAGAAAGGTGGCGCCTGAATTACCCGCGCTGCAGGAAGCTCGCCCATTAGTTGATATTGATGCTGAGGGTTGTGCTTCCTACAAGTCACACAGTTTCTAAGTTGCTTCTTAACGGCTCTGTTTCCGCCTACGATCCAATATTTTCGCCTTATCCATGTCGCAGTCAGTCGGGCACCACCATGAAACGTTCGTTGATGAGCTTCCTCTATTATTAGGGTTGTAAAGCGGCTATTATAAGGTAATATGATAGGATGTCTGGTATCAATTTCAAGATGAGACTTCTCTATCCTCCCACCGACCCTCAAAACGCTATCACTATCTAAAAACGGATTTAATTTTAAAAGTTTGCTGTTCGATTTAATTGAGTTACGTTTTTGTACATATTCAATATCTTCGCTAAATTCGTTGCGTTGCACATTTTTAATTACAAGTAATTTCGCTTTGCGCAATTCTTGCAAGGTAAGATATGTAGGTAATTCCTTACGTCTCTTATTCACAAGTCGTAGAATCCATGCGACAATACAAATTATTTTTGTAATGGAACTATGGTTATGTAAGAGTTCGCGAATTATACTGGGTTCCGTAGTATTTATTTGTACAACATTTGATTGACCTGCTCTTTTTTCGACTTCCGTGGTGTATATCTCTTGGTTTTCTTTTTGCTGATATGACTTCAGCCACGCTGGCCCTTCCCACCACACAGTATTTTCACGTAATTGTGAGGCTAGCTGACCCCGGCTCGCGCAGTCTGCGGGATTTTCGTTTGATTTGACGTAACTCCAACAACGCTTAGGTATTATCGGGGTAATGAGTTTAACTCGGTTGCTAATAAATGGTTTCCACCTTCCCGGGTCACCTTGCAACCAACCCAAAACTACTTTTGAGTCACACCACCCAAAAATTTCAGTCTCGTATGTTGAAAAATTATTTACAATTTTTTCCATCAATTTTGCTAGTAACTGCGCTCCGCTGAGCTCTAATCTCGGTAACGTGATATCTTTCGTTCGCGGCACGAGTCTAGTTTTCGCTGCTATTAAAGAAATCGATGTTTTGCCTTGCTTGTGTATTCGCGCATAAATAACACAGGCATATGCTCGCAGAGAAGCATCACAAAACCCATGCAACTGAATACAGTCTCCTTCACCACTTGCAATCCACCTTGGCACCCTACAATATTCGATGTTGTCTATATCGGATCTTATTTTCGTCCACTGTATATAAATGTTTTCCGGCACCGCATCATCCCAATGGAGACCAGCCATCCATACTTCCTGAAATAATAACTTTAAATTGGTCACAACTGGAGCTAGCCATCCCAGAGGATCAAATATCTTTGAGATTTCGCTTAATAAAACCCGCTTAGTAGGCTTCGATGATATATTTTCGCTAAGTTGATGTTTAAAAGTGAATTTGTCCTCCATGATATTCCAGCTGAGACCTAATGTTTTCGTGCTCTCTGATTTAAAATTAAAGTGACTTCTCTCAAGCTTTTGACTTTCTTCTACGTTATCCAGCAGTATTTCATTATTGGACGCCCATTTTCGTAAGGTAAATCCCCCTGTTTTCAATAGTTTATTCAAGTCCGCTACTAACCTGTGACCTTGAGATATAGAGTGAAAACCTGTAAGTAAGTCATCCATGTAAAGATCTTTCTTAAGGATTTCTGCTGCGTCCGGGAAACTTTCGCGTTCATCTTCTGCTAGCTGTGACAACGTCATCATTGCCAAATACGGCGCTGCCTTGAGCCCATATGTGACTGTTGTTAGTTTATAAGATTTAACTTGTTGATGTAGTGAGTCCCTCCAAATAATTTTTTGAAACATTTGGTCCTCTTCGTGTACCATTATTTGGCGGTACATCTTCTCGATGTCTGCGGTCACCACAAATTTATACTGCCGCCACCTTATAATAAGTGATTGAAGATCCTTCTGTAAGTTGGGTCCACATAACATGACGTCATTGAGGCTGACTCCTGTAGATGTTTTAGCAGACGCGTTAAATACAACTCTAAATTTGCTATAGTTGTCTCCGGTGTGTTGCTGCACGCAATGATGCGGTAGGTAATAACCTTGACTAAGGGTCTCTCCATCACAACATAGCTTCATGTGACCTAGGTCTCTGTATTCTGATATAAATGCTTGATATTGCTGTGCTAGCTGTTTTTGACGAATTAGTCTTTTTTCAAGGTTAAAGAATTGTGCTACCGCTGTATTCTTTGATGAGCCGAGTGAGTGTAATTCATTACTCTTCATAGGTAACCTGACTACATACCTACCATCTGACTGGCGTTTCGTAGATGCTTTATAAAATTGTACACATTCCTGATCTTCACTACATAATTCTGATTTATCCTCAATGTCCTCTATTTCCCAAAATTTCTTAATATCATCAATATTATTCAGAACTACATTACAATAGAACGTTTTCAGCAGGTTTCCGCATAAAATCCATCCCAAATGTGTCTGTTGCGCAATAGGTAATGAACTGTCCTCTCCTCTCAAGATGCCTTCTAGCATTATTAAAGAATAGATGTCTGCCCCAAACAATAAATCTACACGACGGCTGACATGAAATTCAGGGTCTGCCAGTTGAATTCCGTTAAGGTGTGTCCAATCTGGTTTGACAAATGAATGCGTGGGAAGGTTTTTAATTAAGCTATTCATTATAAGAACATCGGTGTTAAAAGAAAAATCGTTGTATATTGATGAACATTGAACGTTGATGACTCCTTTGCTGTTGTTTTGTTTCTTTCCAATACCGAAAACTACCCCGCTACATCCCTTTCGTTCGATACCGAGAAGTTGGGCTGCGTTTTCAGTAATTAATGAAATCTGTGAGCCCTGATCTATCAAAGCGCGCATTATATATTTTGAACCATTGGCGGCTGTGAGCTGGACCAAAGCAGTTGCTAGTAACACCTGAGATTCGCCCCCTTGCGACACGTGCGTCGTGCCTGACACGTGTTTGTTAGCGTCCCCGGCAACCGGCGGGGCCGGCGGGGGGAGGCAAGCTTCATGCAATAAAGTGTGATGTTTGCACTTGCAGTTGCGACACCTTTTAGTGGAAATGCATTCCTTTCCATTATGATCAAATAAGCAGTTTTTGCAAATATTCATTTGATTTACCGTTTTAAGTTTCAAGCTATGTGGCATATTCATAAATGTTTTGCATTGGTATAATAAATGATCCGATTGCTTACAAAGAAGACACTTGATACCGTATCCGATTCCAGTAGGTTTTAACATAGGTTTAGTATTGTTGTATGATACAAAATTTCTCTGGTTGAAATTATATTTCAGGTTATGATGAGGTTTAGGTATATTCGGTTTTGCGATAGGCTGGTCATGTTTTCTGCGCGATGCTTCTAAAGATGTAAATTTGAACTCGAGAAAATTAACAAAGTCTTGCAGTGCGGGAAGTTCCCTTGGGTTCTTCACGGACTCGATGTAGTCTGTATGAGTATCTGAATCTAGCTTTTGCGATAAAAGATACACTAAAATAGGATCCCATGTACCAATATCGACGCCGAGATTTTTAACTGCACTCAAATTCTCTATTATTGAATCATGAAGTTTTTTAATATTGGCTATAGATGATTGTTGCATATTCGGCATGTTCAGTAGTAAGTTCATATGCGACGTAAAGATGAGCCTTTTGTTATTATAACGATTATTTAAGATTTCCCAGCACACTAAATAGTTATCAGAGCTTACTGGCATATGTCGAATCAAACTTTCTGCTTCTCCCTTGAGCTTAGCTTTCAGAAACTGCATCTTTTGTGCTTGAGACAATGATGGGTTATTATGAACAGCCTCACAAAATAAATCCTTGAAAGAGGTCCACTGATTGTAGTTACCTGCGAACATCGGGATATCTATAACCGGTGTGGACTTCTCTCTGTGCGAAGCCGCCCACATCTTCTTATTGATGCTTCTTTTTAAGCTGGAGTAGGTGTTTTCATGCATACCAAATACGCCTTCGTAAGATGAATCCTCGCCGTCAAGTTCAGCTTCGATCTCCCAATGAAGGCTGTCGATAACAGACCAGCGAGACTCCAAATTTTTTAATATGTCATCAAATTCCCACTTCTCGTTAACATTGTCTATGTCGACACTCGCTACAGTCCTAGTAAATGCCCTGAATTGAATGTATTGTTTTCGTAACATATCGTCTAACCTACTTGTAACTCCCCTAGATACCTGCCGATCTGAGCTTCCTGCTGCATGCAGCTGGGCCGCTGATTGTGACCCAAGGTCACTCGCTAGTTGGCTGCGAGTTTCTCCACTCGCCGCCGGTTGCCTTCCCGTTTCAGGCTGCAAAGTTACCTGCATAGTTGGGTCTTTAGCTGCAAGTAGCTTTAGAAGTTTGTCTCGCTGCTCCACAATAGACTCTCTTATACTTTTGTACTGCGACATAGTACGTAAATAATCCCCATTAATGTAGTAAGATTCGTCACGGATGTCGTGCCTTGAGAGTTCCAGATGATTGTTCTCAAATCTTTTCCAGTAGGAATCCAAAGTCTCCAGCTTTGAGTTAAAATAATCCACCTTGGATTTCCTTTCCAACCCATCTTTGCTAAAATTAATTCCTAGCTTTTTAATGGCGTTAATTAACTCGTCCTGACTGGCAAGTAGACTCTCCATTGCTAGTTCGATGCTTGTTAGTAATAAAAAAAAAACGGAAAGATCTTACTCAGTCTGGGACTTGCTTGCCTGATGCTTGATCCAATGTACTGCAATCCAACTGGGCTAGAATTCACGCACACACGAAGTTGGTCCCGTCTGTGCGGAGACTCGAAGGACCATGTAGAATTTAATGATACGCTTATAGTGATTTGCTAATTGTCTAAGAGTACACGCGTCGCGGTCCGCTGCTAGCTAAGTACGTACTGACTAGCGAATAAAGAAAAAACCGCGCGGTGTTGAAAACGCTGATACAAAGTATATTGTGTACGGCGTTAGCCCGTACACTTGTCTATCGCAATACATTAACAAAGATACATGTCCAAACACGGCTAGCCTTATGTATGTATATCAAAACGAGATTTAAGTTACTACTGGTGTACGTTTACTTATGCCATGTTTGTCTCCGCAGGAATAACTTACGCGAACAAGGGCGAACATCATCAAGGACAAACGACCAACCACATAAACCAGAGCGCGAAAAACGGGAAACCTCATCCAAAGGACGACGAACTTTCGAACCACGACAATCATGGACCGGTCGTCATTCAACCGGCCTATAAAAAGCCGGATAAGAATTCCTACACAGCAGAGAACTATCAAGAGAACGAATCCTCGTACGTGGCTGAGAAAAACGACGTAATCGATGGACCGAAAGTGATGGCCTTAACCATGGAATCGACCGATTCGAAGAACAAAGATAGTAATTCCACTAAAGAGTCCGGCACCAAGAAACTGGTTTACAAAAGTTTGAGCGGGATCAGACTGAAGAAGCCGATCAGATTGCAAATGTGGCTGGACATTAATAGGGAGACGTTCGGCTCTAGGACCAACCCGCAGTGCGTTCATTGGTCCACCGCGAAGGGGTAAGTTAACGAAATTTTTAACATTGGCGTTTAACAGATGTGTTATTATGTATTAACCAATAAAATTGTTTACAAACTCGTAATATGCCACATTATATTTTAAAACAAAAGGAATGTATGTCTTAAATGCAGGTGAATAAAATTTTATAACAAATTGTTCCAGTCGTTAAACATATTCTCGTAATATTCTACTAATTACCCTAAGATTGATTTGTGTCAATTTTAAAAGTACGTACTTTAAAAGTACAATAACATCACGCCTGTGATCCCCGAAGAGGTAGATGGAGGAGTGTGGTACACTTCCACGTTTCACCAGTTACGTTTACGTCCCATTGTTGAAAAAGTGGTAAGCCTATACCGGGCACAAATCCAGACTTAAAGTAAAAGTACATTCTACTTCAAATATCAAAAGTATGGACTTCTGGATATATAATGGATCTGGATGGATCTGGATGTTTGTGGATGAAAGTATTCTTCTAAAAGCGGGGAGTGGTCCCGCGTGGGCTGCCACACGGAGATCGACTACGACTGGTCGCCGTACTCCGCGCAGCCGCTGCTCGTCAACTGCACCTGCAACCACCTCTCCACCTTCGCCGTGCTGGTCGACGAGGTGGACATCGAGGTGAGCCATTTTGTCCCAATTCTGTGTTTGTGTATTTATATATTATTTCTATTTCTGATTTTGATTTTATGATAAGCAAACGACGACATAATAAATCGATGAATGGTCTTAAGGAATATGTCAGGTATTCGTTTTAAAGATTGTTAATATGTCTTATATAAGGAAAACAGGTGTATCTAAACTATATTGTCCTGTAAGTGTACATTGTTATTTTGGTTATTGTATTGTACAAATAATTAAAAAAAAGAAAGTAACTTCACGCCTGTAATCCCCGAAGGGGTAGGCAGAGGAGTGTATTGCTACACTCCCACGTTTCACCAGTTA
>DWOT01000025.1:0-10612 GCA_018251255.1 Pyrrhopyge hadassa | reverse complement strand
AAAGTAACTGGTGAAACGTGGGTGTGTAGTATTACACTCCTCTGCCTACCCCTTCGGGGATTACAGGCGTGAAGTTAGATTTTTTTTAAACTAACACAGTGCAAAGTTATTTAAAATTAAACATTTAAGTTTTGTAAATCAGGAATCAGAACGATCTAACATTTCTATATAATATTTCTTAAACGATTTATATAAACATTTTTACATACTCTATTTAATACCATATTTATTTACTACTATAAGGGCACGGGTGCATGTGGTTAAGGAAAATATTAACGACCCCACAAATAGGTATTTTATTACTGCTGAACCGTTTGCGTTGCATTTAATTAAACATCAGTTCAGGGTGCGCCGTACATTTCCGTATTACCGTATTCGTAATTACATTTCCTCTTCGGTTATAGATATTAATGTATCGTATTATCTTATAATTTCAGGTAAGCCATTGGCAGTTTTTGTTCACGATGTGTACTGGGTAAGTTATACATTCATTATGACCTTATTTATCACACCTTATATATATTAATCAAATCGTAGTGTTAAATCCTTCAACGTATATACATAGTTCGTAACTAGGTATCCGATAAAATGTTAAACGTTAATCTATCTTGTTTGTATAAAACAACTTGAGTAGTATCTGCTTAGTTATCTTACAAGTAATATATCATCAGACGTGTGTATTTATGTTCGTACACATTATATTTGTTTACGCCTATTGGCGCTGTGCAAACCAAATTTCTTATCTGCCAAACAACCGGGTTTTAAAATCTGGCAAGAGACACAGGCGACCGTTTTTTAAACCGCCACGAAAGTAAACAACGTTTTAATTGCGGAGCGATTAGGGTTGTAAAGCTTTCCGGTGCATCGACGCCGGTGATAGTCGCGCGGTGCGCCGCAGCGGCACTCCCACCCGGCGATCGCGGCCGCGGCCGCCTCGCGCTCGTTCGCTCCAGTCCTCTGCCGACTATCGCGGCGCACGCACGCGACCACTTTTCACGCGCCACCGATGTTAGACTACGATTACGACATCGCGCCGCAACTCGGACTTTTTACCGTGACAGTGAACGTAACTTTTTTGAATATGGGTTAAACGTCCCAGTCAACGCCATGAGTCCGGGCGAGCGCGCCGCTCTCGGGCGCCGCGAACCCCCTCGCCCTCAGTACGCAGCCACGGCGCCAGGATACCCGCCACCATATTATCCGCCCTACGGTGTGCCACATCCTAATGCTTGGCTTGGTGCGCCGCTTATCTCCATGGCGGGTCGTACACCGCCACCTCGACACACGCCTGTTTCTAAGCTGGCGATGCAAGCTCAGGGTGCTCCTCTGATCATTCAGAATCGGCAAGATCGGCGAAAGTATACCACCGTACCAGAACAACGAAACCACCGACCACCTGGAAATGCTGACCAAACAACAAGGGACCGATGCGACGCACCCGAAGGAATCCGAACGCGAAATCAACAACAACCAGTGCGATCGACACGAAACGGCCGCAACAACAACAATAACAACACAGATGCAGTTAGTGTTGCTAGCGATGAAAGTTCCGGCTCTACAAATTCGGAAACGATGTTGCCAAGAATTATTAAGCCTCGTAAAAGGCGTAAGAAGGACAGGAAACCCAATAATATTATCCCTCATGATTTATCTGTTGCTGCATTAGATTTCAGCGAGGTTGCCGACCACTGTGCAGTTACTAGTATGGGATCGATGTCGCGTGGCATTTATGACGAATCTTTTTGCCGAGAAATTCCATTGCCATATCGCTTAGATGTGAAAGTGTTAGAGTACCCGGATCGAACGCCAGAAACCTACAGAGTGAATGCTTTAGGCGAAGCGTTTGAAGCCACTCGTTTTGGGTTAGCTGAAGCAACTTCACCACTGGAGTCTGCTGTTAGTTCTTGTCAGTGCCGCTATTGTGACCCTGTCGGGCAAATTTGGGACGCCGATTCTATAGCAGATTTGCTTGATGAAAATTCTAGTGGTGATTTCGCTCCTACAAAATTGGAAGATTCAATGAAAGTTGTTGGATCCTTAGGTAGACGAGCTGTAGATACTACTTTGCGACGCAGTTGGAGTGATCCCTCTTCCCGCGTCCCTCAACGGCATGATGAGAGCACCAGTGACATGCTTTCGTCGCCAAATTTGTATTCTTTGTTCCCGACAAAACGGTCCAACTCTCCGGAGCGATCGCCTTTGGCTTTGGAAATATCATCTGAAATTGTTACATCAATTAATGGCCACCGTGATCTGGAAATTAAACTGTTTTCGACTTCACCCATGACCGCGAGCTCTGAAAGGCGTTCATTCTTTGGTGATAAAAGTGAAAGTGTCGTGAATAGATGTACAATCGCAAACTACAATTTAAAAGCAAACAGTGCAGTGAGTGCCAACAGAGTCGTGTCAGGTGTTAACACTGATGACAAAAAAAGTGAGGAAGTGGATCCGGGGTGCTCGTCTACGTTAAAAGTTGTTGGCGAATCCCCTCCCAACATTTGTGATTTAGCCTTAGTTACTACCTAAGGTCCTTGTGATCGAAATACGGTTTATGCTAAGTGGATGCGTTTGTCGTCAAATCAGTCCAGGGAGCTCACGCTCGCCATTTGAGCTGGACTCAAATTGTCACAGCGAGGCATGCACGGAGCGTCTGATAGCGACCCAAAAAAAATTTGAGATCTCCGAATCGGTTTCCTGTAGATTCTATAATTAATTTATTATTAACACACTAGCTTAGGAAGCTTAAATGGAGCTTTGTCTGGATGTTTCATAGTTATGATTCGTCGTTTTAATTTACAGCGATTTACGTGCAACAATCTAAGTGTATGTGTAGAATATGAAGAGAACTATTGTCGGCATTTAATGACGGTTGTAAAGGAATAGGCACACGATGGGTGGTAGTTAGAGTGATCCGGGCCGCCATTACCAGCGGCGGTGTATCTGCTGCCCTAACTCGTGCGCAATTAGCGTTTCACACTACTGACACGGTTTCGCGAGTGCGGCGGTGCGCTCAAAGTTGCGGTTTCCCGCGGTTTTCACCGCGCCGCTCGTTCCGGGTGGCGCCTCAAGCGCACCGGTTCATAGTGCTAATGACTTTTTTTTTGTATTCACTTCTAATGGCTCTTGGCTCACTTTTACCTTAAACGCATTTTTTTTATGAGCGCCGGACCGCCGTCGGTGTAGTATTAGCGCAATTTGTACTACTGTTCCACATAGCGTTCTGTATATGTATGCGAAATTATTATTTTTAATATAGTACGATTGATCGATAAAAAAATTCATTTGTCCCTTTTTCGATGGAATGACAAGATCATCATGGTGAGCAATTTGAAAATCATTTATATATAAATACCACTATCGCTTTTTAAATACGAGCATTAAATAATAATGGACATTTTAATCATTTTAACATTGACATTTAAATAAAAATAGACATCATTCATTTATACACCATCCACTTCCTAATCATATGGAGCAGTAGCACGTTATATTTTATTTATCATCAATCAATCAATCAGCCAACCAGTCAATCAATCATACCACAGTCATTTGGTATAATTGTTAGAACATCGATAGTATTGTCTTTGCATTCCTCTATCGGAGCGATCAATCTGTTTCATAACACCGTAGTCATGTCTTGTTAGGAAAGAAAGTTTATTCACACAACCTAAATTTGTATTACGCAATGTATCCGTTGAAGTTGTTGTATTAAGAGAAAAAAAATGAAGCCTTTCATTGAGCGTTGTACAGCGATGGTTACATAAACGGTGTAGTGTTAATAAGAGGCCTCGATAGAAGATTTTTTATAGCACTGGCTTCGTTATCTGTGTTTGTTGAACAAGCCGGGTAGGTCATTCACTTCATTAGGTGCCCGTTGATGGTTCTAACCTGGATTTACATAGTTCGCATGTAACACGGACCCACTACATAGATCCGTATGGACTCTCTCGTTTCACACGTGGGAGTAAATGTCGCCGAGTCGATTCTAGTGATGAATTTGGTTCGTCGATTGACTTTCGCGTCGTGCGCTCTGTCGTGTATTCGTAGCGTACTTTCCTCGCTGAAGGTTACCGGAACTGAATAATGCCATAAATGTTTTTTTTTTAAATATTAATGTGTACGTAGTATATGATTACCGTAAACACACGGATGTATTTTGCGTTACCCCATTATTTGTTAGAGATGTTTTAACAACGTAAGTGTAACAAAATATTTGCGTTGTAACTGAATATTGTAGACGTATCGCGAACAATGAACGGCGAATCAATAATCGCTCACTATGTTACTAGTTGCTTTCTTGTAGTTTCCTCTTTTCTTAAAGCGGGGGTCCAAAATTGTTGAGAGATGGTACCAGATAAAGTTCCATAATGTAGATAATGTGAATATATAAGTTATTTGTGGATTTGTACGTCGGTGTACACCAGTCGCTATCGTTGGGTTTTACACTCCATAGGCTGTTTTGTAGTCCTCTACATATAATATACGATACATATACGATTTTTATTTTATTTTTGTGTTGTGTTTGCTTACGTTACTCGGCGCGTGCGTGGGATGGCGTGATAAATTGGCTCTTGCTTTATTTTTTATTTTTTTCTCCACGACAGGCTCGACGTAGACGAAAAGTTATTACAGCCTCTTATCTGCTTAAAATTCTGACTTTAATGCGTATCAGCGACACCCTGTCGATTGCGTTAGCATCGCGATCACACTCCGAACCGGTCGTAATTCGACTGTCGGCTCCGCTTCACTGTTCATTTAAATTTTATCTAAAACTTAAGAATGTGACGTTTTACAGTGTGAGATAAGACACTGATTTATTGTTGATCGATTGTCAGATATTAAAACTAATAGTGTGGAGGGGCGGTGTTTTTTGTGTCTCGATACAAATTAGAGTTGAAAATGTTGGGCAGAAAGCGGTGTAGAGCGTAACTTGAGCGAGAGCCAGCTGTGGTGGGATTGAGAAAGGGCGGGGCACCATTTGCAGTTGTGAAACTCAACGATACACCTTCACTGTAATTGTAAACACAATAGGCTATGTCTAACTTACTGAGTGAATGCATTTTATATATAAAATTATATAGGTTTAATATGTTGTTTGTGTACGTCGTGAGGCACGAGTTACACGCTTGCACACTATTTTTGTACAATAAAAACCATCATGTCCTGACTTATTTTGTTTTATTTACGATGCCAGTTTTCTACAAATTGACTTTAATTACCACCGATCCCTCTCGATTCTCCGGACAATAACAATTGTTTTCCTTAACACATGTGTCTGTAGCATACAATATTTGTAATGTAATAATCATATGTAATAACTTATTGTGGTACGGAAATCGGTCATTGAAATTAGTTTTATATAATTGTATCAAACTTGTAATGTATCTAGGTATGTATAGTGAAAGCGTTTCGCTGGAAAAAAAAACCATCAAAAATATCCAGAAACGTGTTTACATAAACTGTGCGGTTATTTACATAACTCGCGAACGCAACTTTCCATTGTGGTGGAACAGCTTTCGGTTAGTTACGCGTTTTGCCATTATGGCCGATGTTTACAAAAGGAGCGTCTGGGCGCAGATCACGGACGCAACGCGGGCTAATTACGCCGTGAATGGAAACGTTCCAATTGAAATGTTTCGATCTCGTTGCGATTAAACTTTTGGTCGAGATGATTGCCAACGAGCTCATACAATACGATACAAATGTAATTGTTGTACCGCATTCACCAGCTCGCCTGTTACCGCTATTGACAATAGTATATTTTTTTAAATTGAAAAGTATTCTTTCACAAGAAAGGTATTGGAATAGTAAGTAACTAAGTAAGTAACTTCACGCCTGTAATCCCCGAAGGGGTAGGCAGAGGAGTGTATTACTACACTGCCACGTTTCACCAGTTACTTTTCGGTCCCAGTATGGAGTAGGTGGTGAGCCTATTGCCATATATCGGGCACTTTAGATTGATTAGGTTGGGAATTATTAGGTTATTATTTACATTATCGTTAAACCAGTGACTCTTGTTTAAGCAATGCAACCTGGAACTGCATCACACCTGTAATCTCCGAAGAGGTACGCAAAGGAGTATAGTTCACTATCATATATACTCGATGTAATATGTATCATACGTTATCATATATTATACTATCATACATAATCTGCTAATATTTTAAATACGTAGCGCCGAATGACGAAACTGGTAAATTGGGATTACGTCTCATTATGCAACAGGAGTAAGTCTACCACCCTACACCGGGCAATACTAGTAATTTTAAGTTAGAAAAAACCTAAGAGTACACGAGGATCGAACGCAGGACCGCTCACACAGCAGTCTCGCTTGCAACCATTCGACCTACGAACCTGTCAATCGACAGTTTAAAAGTACATATATAAAAATCCATATTACACCATCAAGAAACTAATCATGTGGTTAACTTACCAAACACAATATTTGTAAACTAAACACAGACTTACAAATCAGCTAACCGGTATCTGTCACTGAACAAATATTTAGTACGTGTTATCAAATAACGGTTAGTGTAAAGTAGCGTATGCTCTGTCCGTGTTCGATGTTCAAATGCTGTTATGTTAATCGACTTCAAAAAGAACTTTGTGTCTCGTTTGAAGAGGCGCGTTGATACCCCTAAGGACTGAGTTGACTTGAAAAGTCTCTTGTCTTCGCATCTTGCCTTTTAGTATGTAACGAAACTGCTACATTCATAATAGAAACGATATCTTTGCAAAGACGATAACCTTAGCTATTCTAAATTGCCGGAAAATTTTAACATTCCATTTTTGAAATAATATGGTTGGATACCCACCTAATATAACATTCTTGTTCAGAAATATCCTCCAAAAATTGTTCGTCGCCGGAAATAGTATGAAATGAAATTGCTACGGCTTGTGCATAATCGGTTTAACGGCAAACAATTAGTACCTTATCTGTAAGTAATGCAATTGGTACACGTGCACCTCGGGTTAACCGTAAAATGCTGATGGGTCCACATAAGGATGGAAGAAAAGAGGAGAGTAGATAAAGGTTTTTTTTTCCTTTTTTTAAATTATCAGCGATTGTTCTCTGAGCGTGAAATAAAATGGGTTAAATTGAAAATTAAAAATACTCTGACTTCAAACATTTCAGAGCTAGTTGTACAGGTAACATCGTAACAATGTATAAATGAAAAAATACAGTCTCCTCGTATATTAATATAAGTATTTATACTTATAGAAATGAACGTTTTTCTCTACGAAACAAGCTTTATGAAATAATACTCAAATAATTGGTCCTTCGAGCCGGATTTGAGAAGAAATAATATTTTTATTGGGTAAATCTTTGAGGAATGAAATATTACATTTGAAATCGTTTTTTTATAACGAATAATTAGCAATGTGCTTAGATCCTGAAATGAACCATAATATTCCGCTACGCTTGCTACTATTGTACAGCCGCGTCAATTACAGCTTACTATACAAAATAAATGAGGAAGGCTCTTGACCTACGGGCTAAAATGAACATTGAACATCGGAAAACAATTCTCAACCTTGCGGCTTGGTAATAAAGGTGATATTCGAAGGAAAACAAAAAACAAGCGGTCGTGCGTGTCCATATTGATTAATAATATCAAGAGATTACATCCATTGAACTAAATCTACAGCACGTGATTTATTGTATAGTGTTTTACGTAAGCGATGCTGGAGGCTGTGGAAGAATGTGTTGTCTCGAAAATACTTAGCTTTATATGGTAATAGACGCAAAAGGATGTGTTTCTTTTGTGTGCGCATCGAAAATATTTGTAGAAAAATAGGTGATGATGGGGTAAAAAGACCCTTATGTGGCTGTATCGTTTGTCAATTACCGTTATGTGTTGCGCACAATGTGTATGTAGTTATATTGAACGAAAGGTTTTGATTGTAGTGGATAATTCGTAATTGGTCTTAAGCTACAAACTGATAATACAGGTAATTATAAAATCTTAACAAGCAGAGTGAATGTAATTTCAATCAACAATTCATTACTATAACTAAAGGCATGGTACACCATCAACATTACCAAGATTCTATCTTAACAATGTAACATCTCGTTTAAACGACTCTGCGTCTGAACAGACCTTGTGCAGAAAAGTATAATAATAATTCTAGTACATCTAAGCGTAGTCAGCAGGGTTAATATTGACATCGATACAATATTGAACTTCTTGACCGCTGTTTGCGGTCAGATAAACGGTATCGCGGCACTGTTCAGAGTCAGTGTCCTTTAACGTTAAAACCCTTATGCGAAGGGAAATTTGCCGACGAGAGTCCAGAGTTCCTGTAAATAGGTTCACTGAACTCTTAATATGTACATCTCAATAGATATTACATACATACATATGTCAGGTCTCGTAAAGGACTTCACGCCAGATCCGTTACAGGGAAGGCAGAGAGCACAGAGTGCCAAAAATGTCTATTCTTACACACTTGCCGTGCGTCTTCCATATTCATTAATCTCTTCATACATGCACGCCGGTTTCGGAGACTTCGTACTCCCTCATCATTTAGACTGTTAGTTCCAATAGATATTATTTCTAGAAATTAGGAAGTGTACGAGTATAGGTGTATGCTAATAGACTCGCCCTCCTGTTTCATGGTGGGACGGTGTAATTGATGAACCGTGCGAGTGTTTTGTACTCCTCCCCTGCCTACCCCTTCGGGGGAATACGTGATTTTATTTTATCTAGGTATACATATTTAATCCTTTTCATTTCGAGATGAGACCCGTGTCCAGCAGTGGAACGATAATATGATTTATGATGATAAAAATGAGCAAGTTTGGAATCTTGCGCAAAAATATCTATTTTGTATAGCTTATCGTTTCATAATTCAACATAATATATTGCAATTACTGTTATTGCAAGTTACACGGGTTATACTCTCATATTAACCGAGTGTTTTAGTGTTTAATTATTTTTATATACTATAAGTATGTACGTGTTGTATATATGTAAGTATATGACTAGACTGGAATCAGGTGGTCTTACATGGGTTTATTTTGGATATTGTTTGTTATAAAAGTAACATAACAAAATTCGTAAGAAATAATCTAAAATATATAAAATAAATATGTATATTCAATTTTAGGAGAAAGATATCTGTAAAGTCACAGATTTACAGTACAAAAAGCCCTTCTTTTGATCGGAGATATCTACTCCGACTTTTGTTCTCTTCAATCGAGCGCACGTCAATGTTGCCATCCCTGGGGAAATCCCACAATGCGGGCTTAATATAAACAAGTGTTTTCCGAACAATTCAGTCTTAGTGCATACGCTAAGTGATACGCTTGCAAAAGGAGGGGCGAACCTGTTTTGCATATAATTCGACGTTTGGAGAGCACTTTGCTTAGTAACGGCAACTGCCTTCTAGACACAGTTACAGTGTAATTTTGTATATCTAATATGTATGTACCCTTTGCTACGTATACAGCAAGACATACAATTAAGATAGTGAAAATCCTACTTACATTTTGGCAACTCTGTTCTGCAGCACCCGACAATCTTTCAACGTTTTGCTTTGCAGAGATTAAACTTGTGCTTGTAATATCTTTAAACTGCGCTCAAAACAAAGAGGATGCCAGACAAAAAAAGACCTCATTCAATTATGTTAATAAAGAGAGCAGTTATCAAGCTATTATAATCCTTAAAACCATCCACGGAGCAAATCTTACAGCAGCTCCTTGGATTGCAAATTCGCTTAAAGACAATGGATCCTTCGTGGAGGCGTTATCTCGGTCCATTGTTCCATGACCTTTCCAACAGTGGTTTTGTTGTAAGTTTCAGAGACCTAGATAATCTGGACCTATTAGTATAGCAGACGGTCTGCATCTAGGTACATACATATATAGAGTGCACTAAGTTTTATTATTCAAACAAAACCTATAAGCTTTGGACGATATACATCGAGTTGGAAAAGTAATTATGTGTTCCTTTACTAAGAACTCGTAAATGGGAACAAAATTGATAGCTTTATACACTATACAATATTGTGAAAATGAATGAAATACTAAAACTCACCTTTCGCTAACTCCCACAAAGCTGCTTGTCTGGAAGAAATCGCTGATTAGCGGTAAGACGCCCAATTGTATTGTCCTGTACTTGTTTGTTTTGTTTGTTTCCTTTATGTTGTGCAGTGAAATATATATACCTTATGTTTTTTAATTTCCTTCGTTATAGTCAACATCATTTACTATTTCTTTATTTGACTCATGAAGAGTACAGATTATGTATGAAAAAGCGACAATTCCGTTAAGAGAGCCTAGGAGTTGCAGAAATATCTGCTGATGAATAAAATAACAATGACTATCTTAAAGATAAAATTGAAAATATTCAGGAGATTATAGTGTGTTAGGAATAACTGTAAAATATGAATGTTAAGCATCTGAATAATCGTTAAGAATGGTTTTGGAATGAACGCTCTTAAAAAATTTTAAAAAAATTACTGTACAAAGAAGCGGGTATGCAACTAATCTCACTTAATGTAGTTGTTGCTTTTGTACAGCTGCTTTAATGGATAGGATATTATTATTAATCCTACATACATACATATCCTCACGCCAGGTCCCTTACGGGGTAGACAGAGAGCACGG
>DWOT01000024.1:0-10871 GCA_018251255.1 Pyrrhopyge hadassa | reverse complement strand
AGTGTGAATTAACAAAATTCACTGAAGCTTATCCGCTTCGTAATAAAGATACGGTAAGTGTAGCCAGAGCCTTTGTTAACAATTTTATTTTAAGATTTGGCATACCTCGCGAAATTGCTACTGACAGGGGTACTGAGTTTCTTTCTAAAACAATTACAGAGATATGTCAACTCTTAAAAATAAAACATCTTACATCTACAGCCTATCACCACGAGAGCATCGGAGCATTGGAAAACTCGCATAAAACCATGGGTGCGTATTTAAGAATTAATTGTGAGAATAAATTAAGCTTTTGGAGCAGTTGGATACCGTATTGGTGCTTTTCATATAACAATACGGTTCACACTGAAACCAAGTACACGCCTCATGAGTTAGTTTTTGGCAAAAAATGTTTGATACAAAGTTCATTCGACGGTAGTGTGGTACAACCTTTATATGCTCACGATAATTATCCATCAGAGTTTAAATATAGGCTTCAGTTAGCACAAAATGATGCTCGTGATAACTTACTAAAGAGTAAATTTAAAAGAAAAATTAAATATGATTTAAATATTAACCCTGTTTGTTATAAGAAGGGAGATTATTTACTATTAAGAAATTCGTCTAATAATAAAATGGATCCGATATACCTAGGACCATATCTTATATTAGAAGATTTAGATTATAATGTTAAAATATTAAAAAATGGTAAGGAGGATATTGTTCATTAGAACCGAACAAAATTGTACAACTTACGTAATTAGCTCTAACTTAATTGTGTAATTAACTTAACAGTGTTTATAAAAATTGTAATTATGTTTGTAATAATTGTAACTAAAACATAAAATTCTTTTTTATTATTATGTATCTGCATTTAAAAAAAATTACATTGTTTAAATTTTTTTTTCTCCGATAAGAGAGGTGTAATAGGATAACATATCTTATAGCATAGACGTATTTAACCAGTGTACTTATCAATAAACAGTCAGTCTTAAGATCGATCTCGGCGTTTCAATTCGTCTCCAATATCCCTTCCTTTATATGGCGACCCTGCCATCCGAGATGCACCGCGCGCCGGGCGTGCATCCAAAAAAGGAAGAAATGCTTGTGTAAGCATATTGCGCGCGTCTAATCAAGTCGTGAACTAATATTCTATTGTACCATGGACAATAAAATCAAAAAGTAATGTAAATACTTATTAAGAAGATTTTCTGTGATGGGGGGCTCACAAACAAAAGAAGAAGTTGTAATAGCCCAGAACTCTGGACCAGGAGGGCTCAACTCTGCTACTACTACACAGCAACAACAGCACAGCACCACAAACTGGTTGTTAACAATTATCTGCGCTGTATTGGCTCTAGCTGCGTTATACTGTGCATACCGGCTAGCAAAAAAATGTCAGGATAAACAAATAGAGCGAAGGATGAACGAGCGGACCCTGGCGCGGTATTCCAGTCTGTTGAGGCGCCGCCAGATCAAACCGGAGGAAGTCGTGTGATGGACACCGTAAAATGATAAGTGCGCAAATACCTACCGTAAGTCAGGCATAATACCTTATTTTTTAAACGGGGACCAGGTGTAATTTGAGTTCTTTTTTTTGTGTGCAATATACTCTATGCAATTTTTACTAGACGTGTGTTATTATAATAATATTATGTGATTCAGGTTTACGTTTATACATGTTTTATATTATTGTAGTTTTAATCTTGTCATATATTAAATTTTTAATACTTAATCTTTATCATGTTTTTAATTGTTTTATTTATCGTTATAAAACGATAATGCTAATTAGTCATTATAGGTGATGGCAGAGGAATTAATAACTATTTTAAATGAGTTAAAAAATATAAGAACTTATTTAATTAAAATTGGCCCTAGCCGCAGAAAAGGAGACATCTTAGCGGTAAAAAGGGATGAAGCAAATAAAGTTTTATTAAAATATAATAATTACTTAGATGTTTATAAATTAAGATCGAGTAAGGGTTCACCAGAAGAAATTTCGCTTGTGCATAAAATTTGTGGTGAATTTAATCGTTTGTTTTCCGAAGTAATACTATTGTGTTCGGAGAAATCAAGTGAGGAGTCGGTTTCCAGTATCATGGCCGGGGATAGGTTTGATTTGAAAACGGCCTTGAGCCTTCTCTCTGTCATGACCGATAATGATGACAATACAAAACAACTGATTGAAAATATAGAGTATTATAGTTCTGTATTATCTGAACGTGAGTGTAAGAATAAATTAATTCAGTTTGTATTAAAAAGCAGGTTATCACAGCAAGCGAAACTAAAATTACTTCCTAAATATGATAATATCGATGAGCTTATAAAGGATATGAAACGGGTATTGTTGCCGCGGAAAAGTCAGACAGCCCTACAAACAAAATTACAATATTGTAGGCAAAATAATAAATCTATACCTGACTTTGGTAAAGAGATTTCCGAACTTTTTGTAGATTTAACTATTTCGCAGGCGGACGGAGTCACTGCAAATTATAATATTTTACGCCCTTTGAATGAAAAGTTGGCAATCAAGAGATTTGCCGATGGTCTCAAAGATCGCCGGCTCAGTACAATTATAGCGGCTCGTAATTTTGATTCCCTTACGGAAGCTATTCAGGCAGCTCAAGACGAGGGGACACAGTCTACTCCAGAGGAATTTATAGGTATGTATAGGCCCTATAATCGTTTTTATTTAGGAAGAAGACCGCAGTACGGACAACATCGGGGTGTACGCAGTGTACCCTGGAGTTCAAGGGGATGTTCTCAGCGTACGCGCGGGACGAATCAGCATTACCAGGTAAGTAATTATCGGTATAACAATAATAATATGAATCGCGGTAATAATTTTTACTTTAGAGGTACTTCTCATAAATACGGAAATAAGAATAGGAGTTCGCGTAAAAATATTAATATGATGTCATCTAAGGATTCTGAGCGTGACAACCCTAGCGTTAGTATAGATTCGCCGAATCAGTTTTTTCGTGACTAAGACTTTGTTGTCATGTAGCAGTTTAAACAAAGTGTCATTTACCATCGACAAAAAAGTACATGATTTGTTAATTGATACCGGTGCTTCAATTTCTGCAATCAAATATGAGTCTGTTGTTAGTTTACGCATTCCTTTCCATAAGGAGAATATTAGTGTCAGAGGTATTGGAGGAGATGTTATTTCAGAGGGATATGTTTATTTAAAACTCAAGCATAACAATAGGTATACTTTTACACATAAATTTTATGTCTTTAAAAACTTACCTTGTAAAACAAATGGTATTTTAGGTCAAGATTTTTTAAATCATTATCAAGCAATTTTAAATTTTGAATTAAACACTTTGCAATTAACTGCCGAGTGTAGTGAGAGAGTAACCTTAAATTTTAAATATTTGACACCACAGTCTACTTCCTACATAGTAGTTCCAGCACGTTGCGAATTATTGCACTACATTCAGTACGAAGGACAAGAAGACTGCGTAGTAGCTTCTCAGCAATTGTGTGAAGGCGTATTTTTAGCTAACTCGATTTCCAAACCAGTTAAAGGAAAAATAGCAGTACGCATTTTGAATACAAGAGATACAGACGTTAAATTAAATTATTTTCAGATTAATGTTAGTAACTTAAGCAATTTTTATATTTGTCAGTTTGATAGACCCGTTATAAATTCTAATAGAGTAAAATCGTTGTTTTCCTCATTAAATTTACAGCATTTGAATGTGGAAGAGCAAAAGTCGATTGAAAATATTTGTGCCAAATTTCCAGACATATTTTACTTATCAGGGGACAAGCTTACGACAACACCTATTTATGAGCAAAGTATACAGTTGAAACCGGGTAGCAGTCCAAGTTATACCAAACCTTATCGTTTGCCTTATGCTTTCAAATCAGAATTAGATAGACAAGTACAAAATATGTTGAATGAAGGCATAATAGAGGAAGCTAGGAGTGCATGGTCTAGTCCATTATTACTTGTACCCAAAAAAGGTAATTCCGATCAGGAAAGAAAATGGCGTGTGGTCATTGACTACCGCAAAGTAAATAATCAAATACAGGACGATAAGTTCCCTTTACCCAACATTACAGAAATACTTGACTCTTTATCAGGAGCAGTATACTTTACGCACTTAGATTTGTATCAGGGATTTTATCAGACTCAGTTACATAAAGATAGTAGACCATTAACGGCATTTACTACTGGAAAAAATCAATATCAAATGACCAGGATGCCAATGGGTCTTAAGTCTAGTCCAAACAGTTTTAGCAGAATGATGACTCTAGCAATGTCAGGACTAAATTACGAAAAATGTCTCGTTTATCAGGATGATTTAATAGTTTTTGGCCGTAATTTAACTTCACATAATCAAAATTTAATGGATGTTTTCACTAGACTACGCAAAGTTAATTTAAAATTAAATCCTCCCAAGTGCCAGTTTTTACTTAAGGAAGTCCTTTATTTAGGGCATATTATATCCGAAAAAGGAATTCAACCGGATACAGAAAAAATTAAGGTGCTACAAAATTATCCGCGACCGCAGAGCGTTGATGAAGTAAAACGCTTTGTAGCTTTTGCTAACTTTTATAGAAAGTTTATTCCTAACTTTGCTCAAATAGCCTACCCCTTGAATAAAATGTGTCGTAAACATATATCGTATGCGTGGACGGATGAATGTGAAAATGCGTTTCAACTATTAAAAACAGCTTTGATAAAACCGCCAGTGTTGCAGTACCCAGATTTTAGTGAAAGTAACGAATTTATCTTACAAACGGACGCTTCGGGAAAAGCTATAGGAGCAGTATTGTGTAATAAGGATGGACGGCCTGTAGCTTACGCTAGTCGAAGCTTAAATAAAGCTGAAATAAATTATCCCACTATTGAAAAGGAACTTTTGTCAATAGTGTGGAGTGTTAAGTACTTTAGACCTTATTTATACGGCAGAAAGTTTAAAATACAGACAGACCATAGGCCACTTGTTTATTTGTTTGGCATGCGTGATCCTTCCAGTAGGTTATTAAAATTTCGTTTACAACTTGAAGAATATGATTATACGGTAGAATACTTGAAAGGTAAAAATAATGCGGTTGCTGACGCTTTATCAAGAATAATTATTTCATCACAAGATTTAAAAAATATGAATGAGCAAACGCTTAATGTGATGACTAGAGCTAAATATCGCGAAGCGCAGCAGAAGGACAGCAGAAATAGCGGTTGTAATGTTTCGGTTGATAATATTGACACGAGCTCAGGGCCTGCGCAACCCAGAGTTGTGGATATCATTAGAAAACCGAACCATTTCACTGAAATTTCTTTGATTAATGACAAAAAACTAAAGTTATTATTGAAAAGCGGATTTTTTTTACATACACACGGATGTCTATTATACGTGCCCAGTAAGTCCATTATATACGTGAAGACATCATCTCCATCGCCAATAACGCGAGACGGATTGGTGAGAGACTTGTCAAATCTATGTAAACAATTTAACATAGAGGAAGTATGCATACTTAGAAATAAATATAATGAAGAATTTATCGCAGGGCTTACTGAAAAAATAAAAACGTGCACTAAGTGGTCCGGACCACGCTTTTGTATTGTTAATAATGTAACACGTATAAATAACATAGATGATAGACGCGTCATACTAAATGATTTTCACCTTTTGCCCACTAGTGGCCACGCGGGCATCAGGAGAATGACAAATAATATTAAGAAATATTACTTTTGGCCTAGCATGCAAAAGGATATATCTGAATATGTAGCGAAATGCGACCATTGTCAAAAACAAAAGTATTCTGTACATACTAAGCAACCTATGCAAATAACGAGTACGGCTAGTTCGGCGTTCGACAAAGTATTTCTCGACATAGTCGGACCGCTGCCGAGAGACGCACAGGATTACAGTTACATCCTTACGTTGCAGTGTGAATTAACAAAATTCACTGAAGCTTATCCGCTTCGTAATAAAGATACGGTAAGTGTAGCCAGAGCCTTTGTTGAAATTTTATTTTAAGATTTGGCATACCTCGCGAAATTGCTACTGACAGGGGTAGTGAGTTTCTTTCTAAAACAATTACAGAGATATGTCAACTCTTAAAAATAAAACATCTTACAGCTACAGCTTATCATCACGAGAGCATCGGAGCATTGGAAAACTCGCATAAAACTATGGGTGCGTATTTAACCCATTACCGCCCTCTGTACCTGCACAGGTACAACTACTTAATCGATAAATTATGTATTTTATCTGTGGTAAGTGTTGAAAGTAGTTAGAAATTACAAATCTAGATGACACTAGTTACCATATAATAAATAAAAATAGGCGGTGGCGCGAAAACAAATGTCACTTATTTTGTAATAAAATACGGAGTCCAGACACGACATACAAGGTAAGATTATTTTGTTGGTTTTTATCAAAAATAGTGAAATATTTCAACTTCTTTTTTTATTTTTATGGAGTCTATTTATTTGTGTTGGTAATAATAACATAAGAATTAAAGTTTATTACAAAACTTGTAAAGTAGGGTTTGTTTCATTTGTTGTACACAGGCGGGTACAGCGGGCAGATTCGTACTAAAATTTCGTTTTGTTTACAGTATTACTTATAAGTTGAAATGGCCAATCGGAACGTATTTACCAGCTATAAGAGACTGGAGGAAGCCTTGGAATCAATTATGGCTGATGAAAGCAATGATGAAGAGTACGATATGGTATTAGTGCCACCAGATCCGGCTGTGGTGAGTGATGAGGAAGAAGGTAATGAAGATAATTTGGCGGCTTCAAGATTCCCTATGGACGTTCCAGGGACTATTGAGGTAGGTCGGCGTCATCCTGACTACGATGTTTCGGAATTGAGCGACAGTGATGATGAGCCGCTAAGACCTATTCCTGCAAAACGTGCCAAAAAATGTGATGTACATTTACCTGTATGGAGGAAAACTCAGCCAACCTATAGTTCTACTTATGAAATTACCGATATCATACAAAAGAGACAAAAATACGTTGTTGAAAGCTTAGCAGACTGCAATCCCGTAATGTTGTTTGAAAAAATATTTGATCATGACGTAATGGATTTGATAACAACTAACAGTGTCTTGTACGCTAATCAAAATAATAGGCATGGTTTTGAACTTGATAGTGCATGTTTGAAAAAAATTTTTGGTGTACTGATACCGACCGGTTACCATGAATTGCCATCTGAACGTGCTTACTGGAGTTTGGATGAAGACCTTGGTGTTCCATTGATTGCTAATTGTATGTCACGCAATAGGTTTTTGGAGATTAAAAGAAATCTTCATTTTGTGGATAACGGTCTAATAGATGGTTCGAAAGATAAAATGATCAAACTCAGATCATTATGCGATTTGATTCAGCGAAACTCTAGTCAGTGGGGTGTATTTCATGAAAGCTTGTCTGTGGACGAGTCCATGATCAAATATTTTGGGCGTCATCCATCAAAACAATTTATACAAGGAAAGCCTGTAAGATTTGGTTATCGCAATTGGGCTGCGACAAGTTCAGATGGTTATTGCTACGCGTTTGATGTTTATTGTGGAAAATCCACAGAACCTTCTAATGATACCCTTGGTGCGAGAGTCGTGAAATCTTTATTGGCTAAAATGCCTGTAGTTCCTAAAGAGCATATCGTATATTTCGATGATTTTTTTACCAATCATCAATTGTTGCTCGATTTGGGTAGACTAGGTTTTAGAAGTACTGGAACCGTTCGAGAGAATCGGACGAAGAAATGTCCCCTGATCACAGTAAAAAATATGAAGAAGAAGCCTAGGGCGGAATATGATTATAGTTTTGATACAAAGAATGAGATAACTATGGTACGTTGGAAGGACAATAATGTCGTTACAATGGGAACTAATTTTGATGACATAGAGCCTCTGGGCAAAGTCAAACGATGGTGTAACATCAGTAAGCAAAAGGTTGACGTAAATATACCTAAAATGTTTGTCAACTATAATAAAGGAATGGGTGGAGTTGACCAAATGGATCAGTCTATCAGCCTTTATCGGATTTCAATAAAAGGAAAAAAGTGGTGGTGGGTTATATTTACCTATTTGTTAGATATGGCGATATCAAATGCTTGGCGACTACATGTTTTGCTCAGTAAAACTAAACAAGAGATAACTTACATGGACCAGTTATCTTTCAGACGAATTATTGCACGGACTTATTTACGTCCAACGAAAACTAAGAGCCGTCCGTCATCCTCAGCGGCACTAGGGGGTCGGAAAAATAATGGTCATAATCCTGAACGGATGGAAAACCCATTGCGATGTGTTATCTGTCACCAAAGAATTCGCTGGCGTTGCGAAATATGTTTGAAAACGCTATGTGTTGAACGACCTTGTTTCAAACAATTTCACTCCTAAAGCGCCCATTGTACACGGCTGAGTACACCCCTAAAACTTGATATGTAAATATATTTTTTTCATTTTATCTTCTTATATAGCATATTTTATCCCTTATGGACTAATAAATAGAAAAACAATAGAAAAATATACTGCAGTTTCATTTTGGGCGTTAATGGGTTAATCACAGTTGCCATTGCGGTCAATGCTATCGGAAATGCTATTCCTCCATTCTTCGTCTTTCCGGGAGTGCGATATCAAGATCACTTCATCAGAGATGGACCAGTAGTATCTGTTGGTAGTGCAAATCCTTCTGGCTGGATGCAGGATGAAGCATTTATTCATTTCCTGGAACACTTCAAGAAACATGCAAATGCTTCTCCTTCTAATAGTCTTACTTGTTCTTGATAACCACTCTTCACACATTCACCTTAACGCATTAGATTTTTGCAAAATAATGCCATGCACAATGCCATGTGATGATATCATTCCCTCCACACTGCTCACATAAACCCCAACCACTTGATCGATCTATATTCGGCCCACTGAAGAAAGCTATAAATTCGGCTTGTGATGGATGGATGCGAAGCCAACCCGGAAAGACGAAATCAATATATGATATCCCAGGGGTTATAACTGTTGTTATACCGCTTGCTCTAACACAATCCAACATGCAAGCTGGCTTTCGCATAAGTGGGATTTATCCAATTAATCGACATTTGTTTACTGAACTCGATTTTGCACCGACAAGGTCCAAGAAGGTCCACAATATACATTGTTACACCCGAAAAAGAAGAGATAAGAAGAGAATATGAAAATAGATTGAAACGGACCAAAGCTAAACAAGTTAAGAAAAGATTAGATGGAAGGAAGAAGGCTAAAAGAAATGCTACAAACAGGAAAGAAACTGACACGCGACATGAATTATCATCATCAAAAGAAGAGGACTGCTACTGCCTTGTTTGTATGTCAGCATATTCAGAAAGCAGACCGAGGGAAAAATGGATACAATGCACAGAATGTAAAATGTGGGCACATGAATAGTGCACAAAAGGTAGTCTTAGTTATGTTTGCCATAATTGTGATTCCGAATGATCTTGTAACCACTCAAGTATTTTTGTTTAAAATATTGATTTTTATAGAAATATTTGGTTTTTTCTTAAGTAGAACCTTAGCTCTAAAATAAAAGTATGTTTTTTTACTGTTTAATTTTATTCTTTAAACAAAAACTATTGATGTTTTGTTTTGTCATGTGTTCATGTGTGCACCATAATTTAATGTTTATAGAAATAATCTTTTGAAGTTTTACTCAGTGTTTTCTTAGCTGGAGTGCTAAAATCTAGCTTATGATTAATGCTGCTGATTCTTGCGAAATATAATAGCAAGTAGTACACAAATATTATAAAAAATGTGATATAGTTTAAGTTATACTTACCTATGAAGGCTGATTAAAAATAATATTAGTTTATAAGTATCGTCAAAGACTTGAATATTAATAGAAATAAATTTGTGCTGTTCAACTGTAACATTATGAATCAATAAAACATGTTCACTTATTACATTTTGGTATGGATATACTAAGTGCAATTTGACGTACATTTAACACGAAAGTGTATTTACAATCGGAGCATAGTTGCAGTTAGGATACAAGTAAAACACGACGAAGGCTCGGCAGTACGATGATTTAGAAACATATAAGTTAAAAGAACAATAAAACTAATGCTTTTCCTAAAATGTTAATGTTAATATGTGAACATTTAAATAGCATAGCATACAATCATGTTGGAATCTTTATACAACTATGAATTTCCGAGATAAGATTGCTGCGCCTGAATTTTAATCATGGATTACAACGTTCCACTTTTATTATAACTGAAAACTATTGCAGTCCACTGCTGGACATAGGCCCCCAATGAGGGATTATACCCGTGAACCCCACGCTGGGCATGCGGGCTGGGCATCGCAGTACACAGCTACTCGCACCACCAACGCTGCTGCCCATAGGCGGCTAGGGCATTTATCTGTATACCTATACCTAGACAAGCCAAACCATACCGCGATCTGCCAACGTCGGGCTTAGTCGCCTCTTACGACACCCTGTATCCCAGCATGGGGTCGAGGAATGTATTCTTACTCCACCCCAAAACTAACAAATTCTTGTTTCGCTTTATTTAAAGCTAACATCACGCCTGTAATCCCGGAAGAGGTATTTAGAGGAGTGTAATACTACACTCCCACGTTTCACCAGTTACTTTTAAGTCTCATTACGGAGTAGGTAAGCCTATATATATCGGGTCTAATATCGGGCAATAATCCAGACTCCGAGCCACTACTAGAAAATCTAAATTAGAAAAATCTAATAGTACTTGACCCGGGAATCGAACTCAAGACCTCTCGATCGGCAGGCGCGCTCGCAACCACTCGACCAACGAGGCGTCAACTCTCCGTGTCGGGACGAAGTCAGAATAAATTCCCTGACTCCGTACAGAGATACAGGGTTTCGTAAGAGGCGACTAAGCCCGGCACTGGAAGATCGCAGT
>DWOT01000023.1:0-11081 GCA_018251255.1 Pyrrhopyge hadassa | reverse complement strand
GTGTCTACCGGCGATCCTACGTATGTCGTCGGACCAGCGGGTCGGAGGTCGTCCTTATTTATTTTGATAAGGATGAATACCCAGGTACGAATAAAGAGCCTTTTCTAGCGGTGGTATTAAAAAAAAATTTTTTTTTTCATTTTTTTGTGAATGAAACATAGGCGATGTCACTCGGGAATAGTGTAGCTTGCCAACGGTGAAAGAATTTTTGAAATCAGTCCAGTAGTTTCGGACCCGATTCATTCCAAACAAAAATAAAATAAAATCTTTCCTCTTTATAATATTATAGTATAATTTATAGTATAGATTATGCCATTAACAAATTTGTACTTTGAAGATAATTATTATAATAAAAAAAAAGTATGAATTTTTGAACAGGTACGTAATTAGTTAACCAATTTACAAAATTGTAGAAAGAGGAATATTTAACAAGCATTAATCATTTTACTAAAAACCAATAATTTAAATAACCAACAAAATTTAACTTTAAAATTAATTAACACGGAGCCAAATCATAAAAATTAAAATCTATAACGGGTAGTGACGCTCCTGGCTGATGACCGCTTGCAGACCTTCAGGCATGCCCTGATTAATATTTGTGGTCTGTTATTGACTTTTTTTCTAAGGTCGGTTTTTATGTAGGTCTGCGGAGGGTTACGACTTTCCCGGACACTTCTACAGAGCATGTCCCACACATATTATGTAGGATCCATGTCTGACCTTCTTCCTGGTCATTGTAATTTTAGTATTCCGATTTCTAAAAGCTAATCATGCACTCAACGCGCTATATGAGAGGGAGAATTGTCTTGCAATAGAAGAAAGTCTTCGTAACCGATGAACCCTTAATATGGCAAAGCATGTTCTCCAAGCATGTCTTTTTAGTTGCGATGTGTCCATGTCCAGGGTAAGTGTTCAGGAAGCGGCGATGACGAAAACAAGCGGCTGAATAATTATAACTTTGTCTGCGATGTTTGACAAGTGGTGTAACTTTTTCGTATTCGGAACGGCCAAAATTGCATTGACGGGGCTTAGTAAACGATTGACATAAGATTCTATCAGTGTCATCAGGTAGGTATATTATTTGTCTAAGTTCTCTCACTCGCCGTAAAATCTGTGACGGCTTTTGGTCTCCGAGCTGCATCTCGCTTATTAACATCTGCAGCTGTTTATTTTTACACTCTTCATATATTGTTAATAAGCGCGCTTTTAGAGTATCAAATTTCTTTACAGCTGGTGGATCACACTTTGTTTGGTGGATAGCACTTTATCGTACTTGGATTCGGCTGAGAGTTTTTGGCGTGCCACCGTCGCTTCCGTCCTGATAAACCACACTCTGGGTTGGTCTGTTCGGAAATCTGGCATCTTTGTTGTTAAACATATATGTAGCTGGTAATTCTGAAGTGAAACTGATGCCAGTGCCGACAGGACTGATGCGGTAATTGAATGTTGAGGAAGCGACGAAGACGAAAACAAGCGGCCGAGTAATTATAATATTATAAGGAGAAACGGATAATTTTGATGTCTAACTAATCTCACATTGCAGCAGCAACTAGACGTTATGTTTAGTTGGCTTACAATTGTTCCAGAAAGCGTTTACGACGGTCAGGCGCGGTTCTTATAGTTCTGTGTAGTATCGTGCTCTTAATATTACCCAAACACCAGAAATTAATACATCCTTTATTTTGAATTGATAATTTGTAAGTAGTTTTATGTTGTGCTTACAATATTACTCGTACTTTGAATAATATGGACACTAGCGTTGAAGTTGCGCGAGGGACGAATGCCTCACTCCCATAATTGTATAGTTACAGACTAGCGAGCCTGCTTACCGAACCGCCCAGGCTGTTGCTCGTGGGCGGCCAGGGTATGTAACCGTGTCTGAGCCACTGTGCGATACCACGATCTGCATTACGTAAAACTAATTAACAACAGATATTATTGAGAATATCTAAAGTCTTAATTTTCGTAACGAAATGTATTAGATTATTATAAAGTAACATCACGCCTGTAATTCCCGAAAAGGTAGGCAGAGGAGTATAGTACTATACTCCCACGTTTCACCTGTTAATTTTAGGTTCCATTATGAAATAGGTGGTGACGCTATTGCCATGTATCGGGCACAAATCCAAACTCACTGAAACTCACGGAAAAATAATGTGTGCCAGTTAAAAATAACGAATGTACGGTTTATTGTAGGTACATGTCTCATGAAATTGATCCTAGATATCTTAATCATCATCACCAGTATGCGACAGTCTACGTATAGGGGTACCCTGGGTTGGTTTTGCCCATAATCCTTACACCGGCAATGCGGGTTACGAATCGCAGCACATAGTTTCTCGCATCGCTTGCACTACTGATCCTGGGTAAGATATGTCATGTTGTACAATTTATTAAAACTTAAAAATAGTATCCTACTCAGTTGAAACTGCGCATTAATGATAATATATGGCCAGTAATTTTAGCAGTAAAATGTTAGCCAAGGTTAATGGTAAGTTTTAAATACTTTCGAAAAAAGTTATTAAATCGTATGCTAATGAGTTTACAAAATATGACCAGACATGACAAAAACCAGGCAAGACGTAATTATATTAACCAATGGTTCTATGTACCTACTTGTTGGCGCATGTCCATCGCCAAGGTCCTTTGATCCATATTAAATTTTAGTTGAATACGTGAATATAACGTTTTAGCCGATTTGAATGACTCTTTATTTACTTAAGTATTATTTGGGCAGGGTAACATCGTACACAACAATTCGTATGTGTACGGGCAACGCTCGTACAGTGTTTTCAGTTAGTCAGCATTTTACTCTATCGCATTTCATTTCATATAAAAACTAGTGAGTTCGGTTCCGGTCATTAAGCGTACCGCGCGTCGTACTCGTCCGTTTATTATATTATAAATAATTCATTTAATAATTTAGTTAATCATTTAAGGATTAAACATTTATACGTTTTAAGTAATCTTTTATTTAAGAATATTTAATACACTACGGGTCAAATTCCGTACATGGTCCTTCGAGCTTCGGAAAGCGGGATCAGTGTATGTGCACGCGTGTGATTCCGTTTACCGGGTCCTGTGAAGACATACAGCCAGCTGCTGAAGATATCTGCAGTTAATTTCCTGCGGAGCCTGAGCACTAAGGATTTGGGTAACCAGCAGGCGCAGGGAGATCATTAAGTAAGATCTTTCCATTTATTATCATTTAAGATGTCTTCCATTAACGATATTCTTGAAACTCAGAAACAATTGTATGCAGCGATTGAGACTCTGTATGCTAATTTTAAAAAAGATGGGGAAGGTAGGAAAACTGCCACATATATTAAGAAACGGCTTGATGTGTTAGATAGCTATTGGTTTGAATATGAGAATAATTATTCAAAGTTGTCGGCTATGGAACTAGATTTTAATACTAGGGAATATATGAACAAGGAAGTTAAGAAAGTCAAGGAGAAGTATGAGAATGTGAGAGCACATATCCACAGTCATCAAATCGCTGAAGAGGAAAGACCACAGTCTCCGTTAATTAGACCTCCGTCGTTTGTGCCTCAGATCAGCGACAACGCACACGCGAGCGGCAGCAGGCCAGCTCCACAAGTTTCGACGGCTACCGTTAGTAGAACTGAGGAAATGCTTAGGAAGCAACATAGCAATTTTAAGGCTTTTCATAGAGCTACAGTAGGTATAAACATAGACTCTATCAGCGAGAGATGGGAGCTTGAAGACTTGCTGCATACGGTGCAGGCCCGATGGTCTGCCATTGATTTGCTGCACTGGGACATAGACTGCCAACTGGATGGATCCAATGAAGAGTATGAGCGTGCTTTTTCGTCTTATGAACGCAAGTACCTAGACATTAAGAAGTCTATTAATAAAAAAATGTGGGCTGTAGCGCACATAGCTAGGTCAACTCCTCAAATAGAGATTCCATGCTTTAGTGGTAACTATAACAGTTGGATTTCATTTAAAGATTTATTTAACGAAGCTATTCATTCCAATAATTCGATGTCAAACGCGCAGAAAATGCAATACCTTAAGTCTAAAGTAAAAGGAGAAGCTGAAAGGCTAATTCAGCATTTACCCGTGAGCTCCGATAATTATCATGTGTGCTGGGACATACTGAATCAGCGTTATAATAATAAAAAACTTATCTTCACGTCGCATATGAATCTTTTAACGAGTCTGCCGAACATGCAGCAACAATCCGTCGCGGGTATTAAACGCATGCATGACACCACTCAGGAGTGTCTTAACGCAATAAAGAATTTAGGGGTTCATGTTAGTTCCTGGGATCCAATAATTGTGTACCTATTAACGCAAAAATTAGATTCTGCCTCGTTCACAGACTATGTTGAAGCGGTCAGAAACCCACGAGAATTACCAGATTTAAAAGAATTTTTACAGTTTTTAGAAGCCAAATTTATATCTTTAGAGTCGGTGCGTAGAAATCAAGATAACTCTATTCAAAGACAGCCACTAATTAATAAAAATCAATCAAATTATAAATCGTTAAAAAATTATGAAAAACCTAATTACTTGAAAACTTCATTCGCCAGCAGTAACATGATACGTACGTCGTCCAACAATAGAAAGATCGCGTTACCGAGGTATAGATGTTTGTTATGTTGTAGTAATGAACATGGTATTTATTTTTGCCAACAATTTTTAGAAATGTCTCCCGTAAACAGGCTGAAGACCGTGACTAAATTAAATCTTTGCACCAAATGCCTATCGCTTCACCCAGGAAGACAGTGCGATTCAGAAAAGGTCTGCCGCGAATGCAATAAGAGTCATAATCGTCTGTTGCATGAAGCGCTTACGCATTCACAAAATGCCTACTTAGGAAAGGAAGTCGGTCGAAGCGCGGAAGGGGGCAGCGCGCGCGGTGGCAATTCAGCAAACGCGATCGGAAAAGAAGTTCAAAGTAGCTCGCACGTGTCACTGCAACAGGATCCCTGCGAAGTTTTGTTACCAACGGCGATGATTAAGATTCAAGCCGCTGATGGCTCATACTATGTTATGCGGGCTCTTTTAGATCAAGGCTCGCAGACATCCTTGGTAACCGAACGAGCAGCTCAACTTTTGAAAATATCTAGGCAGAGATGCAAAGGAGTAGTATCTGGAGTTGGTGCTAAAAACAGCAATTGTAAGGGGATGATTACTATTAGATGTTTTTCTTTAACTTGCGATTACAGCTTTGAAACGGATGCTCTTATAATGAATAACCTTATTAAAAATTTGCCTACCAAAACGTTTTCAAAACCAAACTGGTCATACTTAGATCACATAACGTTAGCTGATCCTGAATTTTTTATTAGTCGCCCGATTGACGTATTATTAGGGGCTGACGTTTATTCAAATATTTTAATGGATGGAATATGTAGAGGAGAGCCAACCCTACCGACAGCGCAACAGACTCGCCTTGGTTGGATTTTAAGCGGGAATGTTAAATCATTTCAATGCAATGTCGTAATACATGACCTTGATGAAATACAAAGATTTTGGGAGATAGAGGATATAACAGAGCCGTCGGAATTATCATTAGAGGATGAGTACTGCTTAAAGTTTTATAAGGATACTACAACACGGAGAGAGGATGGAAGGTATGAAGTTAGATTGCCCTTGAAACCAGGATACGAAGAGAACTTAGGTGAATCAAAATCTAAGGCGATTGCTCAATTTTATCAGTTAGAACGGAAAATTTATAAACAACCGGACACGTTGGAATCCTATAAATTATTTATTAAAGAGTATTTAGAATTAGGCCACATGACAACAGCGAGCGGTAATGCGAAACCTGATTGTTACCTACCGCATCATTGTGTGCATCGTGAAGACTCTACTACTACAAAGCTACGCGTCGTATTTAATGGATCGGCGATAACTTCGAGTGGTATGAGTTTAAATGATTTAATGTTTAGGGGACCTAATTTACAACAAGACCTTCAAAATCTTATTATAAAATGGAGGCAATATAAATACGCCTACACGGCTGATTTAGAAAAAATGTTTAGGCAAATCTGGCTGCATCCAGTAGATCAAAAATTACAGAAAATTATATGGAGGGATGGGCAGCTAGATCGTTTAAGGGAGTATCAACTTACAACAGTAACATATGGGACGAAAGCCGCACCGTATTTGGCTATGATGACGTTAAAGGAATTAGCTAAAGATGAAAAGTTAAATTATTTAAGAAGTCATGCTCCTGAAGTAGTAGAAAGTTCGTTTTATATGGATGACTTAGTCCATGGTTCTCATACTCCTGAGGAAGCAAAGCAATTACAGTCCGATTTAATTAGTCTTTTAAAATCTGGGGGTTTTCATATCAGGAAATGGAGATCTAATTTACCGGTAATAGAAGGAGTTAATAGCGATAGCTTTTCTCAAGGGTACGACTTCAAACAAGAGAAGTCAACCAAAACGTTAGGCCTCAGATGGAACCCAGAGGAAGATCAGTTCGCCTTTCTGCTACAAATTCCTTTGTCGCCTGCTAGACCGACTAAGAGGTCATTTTTATCGGATATTTCAAAGCTTTTTGATCCCTTGGGTTGGTTATCGCCTATAACAATAAAATTAAAAATTTTATTTCAAGATGTGTGGAAGGCAAATATAGAATGGGATGATCAATTACCTACTGGACTTTGGAAGGAATGGGAATGTTTAAAGGTTGATCTAAAGGATATTAATCAATGTCAAATTCCGAGATGGTATAAGACACACTATAATGACCGTATCGAATTACATGGCTTCTGCGATGCATCCACTAAAGCTTACGCAGCTATAGTATATGTAAGAGTTGAAGGAAGAGGCTCATCACCTTCAGTAGTGATGGTTGCTGCAAAAGCCCGCTTGAGTCCTGCAAGTAAAACTATTTCTCTTCCAAGGTTAGAATTGTGTGGAGCACTTTTACTGGCAAGATTAGTCACAAAAATTAAGAAATGTCTAGCCAGCTATGATATTAAGATTTATGGCTGGGTCGACTCTATGGTGGTGCTAGGTTGGCTCAATGGTGACATAAACCGGTGGAAACCTTTCGTTGCAAACCGTGTAAGACAAATAGTAGAATTAATGCCTGCGGACTGCTGGCGATATGTCACATCAAAAGAAAATCCAGCTGACTGTGCTAGTCGAGGACTGTCAGCATCTCAACTAAAGGAACATAAACTATGGTGGGAGGGACCCACTTGGCTAATTACCTGTTTAAGTGAAAAAGAAAGTCAGAAATTTTATTATACCAACGAAGATGTGAGGAAAATTAAACAATCGAATGTTGTGTTATCTAGTGAGAACGAAATTATTAAGCAAGTAGTTGAAAAGCAAAGCTCACTAACAAAAGCCATAAGAATATTAGCGTGGATGCTTAGATTTACATCTAAAACAGAGAAGCAAGATTATTTAAAGTCAGTTGAGTTAAACAAGGGTAGAAATTTAATTATTAGGTATTTTCAGAAAGAAAGGTTTATAGAAGAAATAGATCGTTTGAAAGAAAATAAGACTGTTAGTAGTTCGAGTAAAATCTTTAATTTAAACCCTAAGTTAGACAAA
Source organism: Pyrrhopyge hadassa (assembly GCA_018251255.1). Taxonomy (NCBI): domain Eukaryota; kingdom Metazoa; phylum Arthropoda; class Insecta; order Lepidoptera; family Hesperiidae; genus Pyrrhopyge; species Pyrrhopyge hadassa. The sequence goes on along the minus strand of DWOT01000023.1, from coordinate 3,533 downwards.
AACGGTATTTTGCGGGTCGGTGGCAGACTTAAGCATGCCAACATAGATCCCGATATGAAACATCCGATCATCGTACCGAGCGACACAAGATTATCGGACCTCATCATAGATGAAGCACACAAGCTTACCTTCCATGGAGGAGCACGGCTAACCACGGCATGTATTCGACATAAATATTGGCTCATTGGAGGAAATAATGCTGTTAAAAAGAGACTTCGTCTTTGTGTTCAATGCAAGAAACAGAATCCAATCCTTGGGAGCCAGTTGATGGGAGACTTACCTTCAGCGCGTACGAATCCATCACGTCCATTTTATCACTGTGGTATAGATTATACAGGTCACGTGACCGTCAAAGCCAATAAAGGCCGAGGTATTAAGACTACCAAGGGTTACGTGGCAGTTTTTGTGTGTATGGCAACTAAGGCTGTACACTTAGAACTCGTGTCTGACCTTACGACTTCAGCTTTTCTCGCAGCGTTACGCAGAATGGTTGCTAGAAGAGGTGTTCCCGGTCATATCTACAGCGATCAGGGCAAAAACTTTATCGGAGCAGATAAGGTACTAAAACAACAGTTAGAACATATCAAAGAAACTTTTAATAAAGAACTAATGACAGAGCTAACCGGCATGGGCATTGAGTGGCATTTTAACGCTCCATCTTGGCCTTCAGCAGGCGGGTTGTGGGAGGCCGCTGTAAAAAGCTTAAAACACCATCTTAAACGTGTGTTGGGCGATCAAAATCTTACGTTTGAGGAGTTCACGACGTTACTCAACCAGTTAGAAGGATGCCTAAATTCCCGCCCACTCTGTCCCCTCACTGAAGATCCTGACGACCTAGACTTCTTAACCCCTTCTCATTTTTTATCAAGTGGACCCGTATTAACACTATACGACACAGAGAAAGATTACAGAACCAGATGGCATTTGACTCAGAAAATATTTAACGATGTATGGAAACGTTGGCGTGAGGAATATTTAACGTCCCTTACAGCTAGAAGCAAGTGGAGAACACCGAAGAAAAATGTAAGATTAAATGATGTTGTCATCATTAAGGATGACAATTTTCCGCCCGGGAAGTGGGCTCTAGGCCGAGTTGTGAAGTTACATCCGGGGGCTGACGGTTTTGTTAGAGTTGTTACACTCAAAACCAAGAATGGTATTATGCAACGTCCTATTGTAAAGCTTTCTATTTTACCGGTGAACGAAAATGATGAGAATTTAGTAGCTAGCGGTCAAGACAATTTAAGCATGAAGATAAATAATCAGCATGACGTTCCTAAGTTAGTTGAGACTAAACGTCATAGGACAAAGAACACCTACAGCTTATTTTCTCTTTGTATGTCTCTATTTTTATTTATTTTAACTATAACATCGGCAACTCATGCATCTTTTTATAGCATCACACCTTTGCTAAACAATAATAGTCTTTATTTCGACCGTATTACGAATATGAATTTAATCAGAGACGATTGGAGACTCATTGTGTACTACGATTTGTATCCATATCAACAGGGCACTAAGGCGGTAGCGCAATACATCAAATACCTAGAAAACACCTGTACCCCGATAAAGACAGTATTAAATTGTGAGGGGATCCTATTGCAACTAAGGCACGAGTTCTCGGAACTTAAGAACAATAATTTTATTCTGTTACATCGGCAAGAGGGCGCGCGAGCCAGGCGCCGGCGCGGTCTCATCAACGGCGTCGGATATCTAGCAAATAGTTTATTTGGTGTTTTGGACGAAAGCTTTGCTGAAAAATATGAAAAAGATATTGATCTTATTAGGCAGAATCAGAATCATTTAGCGGCTTTATGGAAAAATCAGACGTCGGTTGTAGAAGCAGAGTTTAATTTTTTAAAGCGCAGCGAAAATTTAATGGATAAACAACATAAGATAATAAATCAACGGCTGTCTAACTTAGAAAATTCCATGAAGATGTTTAAAATAAATATAGAAAATGTAACATTATTTAGCGACTTTTTCGCATCCGCTATGATTGCAAATAATATAATAATTAGTTTGAAGAATACCCAAGAAATTTTAATGGACACTCTCACAAATGTTTATAACGGAAAACTGAATTTTCATCTTATAACTCCCGATCAATTAAGGAAAGAGTTAAATATAATAGCAGGACAGATACCTAAAGATTTATCAACCCCGGAAGAAAATATAGACTTGCCGGCTATTTACAATATTTTAAAAGTAAAGGCAAGAATGCTAACTAATTATTTGTTGTTTGAAATAAGAATTCCTCTGATAGGCAGAGACAGATTTGAAATCTTTAGACTCATTCCCATACCCCTTCAATCTGAAAACAAAATGATTAGCATAATACCGGTATCAAATTACGCCGCTATTAACCTACACAAAGATATTTTAATGCATGTAACAGAAGGAGACTTAAAGTTATGTTTACAGCAAGCTTCTGACACAGTTTTATGTTACTTAAATAAACCTATTTATCATTTTAAGGATGATCAAAGTTTTTGTGAAACCAAAATAAATACTAGAGTTTGTAAAACAGTTATTGAACCCTGCCATAATAAATGGATTTCATTAAACAAATTAAATAAATATTTCTTTTACTGTTGTCACCAGTGTCAGCTGAAGCTATTGTGCGGAGATCATGTTACCGCCGTGCAAATGACCCATGCCGGCCTCTTCAATATAGTTGAAGAATGCGTAATAAAATCAGCTGACTTTTTTATCTATTCCCAAAGCGATACTTTTACCAACAAAATGAACATTAGTTTAGACGTGAAGATTCCTGAAATCTCGCCGATCAACCATATAGTTAATCTCACAATCCCTGTGGCCGATTTACTCCCCAACTCATCAGAGTCGATATCGCATACGAAGGAGCTCCAAGACATAAAAGATAAAATAGAAGCTATGAAGGAAAGCGTACCCTTAAATGCTCAGGTCTCCTATCACGATGTTCACCACTACTCAGTAATTTATTGTGTTGTGGCAACAATAGTAGTAGTGGCTGTAGTAATGGCATGGAGACGGCTACGTCGACGACAAGGGCGCCGGACAACGGGAACGGTGGAGCCGAGGGTCGCGGCGGCAGCGGAGCGGGCGGCGGCACCGGGGCCGCGGTCGGCCATGTGTAGTGATAGTGTAGAGTTAAATGTTATGGACATGTCCAAAGGGGCATATAGTGTCAGTAAGAGTGATAAAAGCGAAAGTGTAGTGCCTAAACGTAATCGAAGCACATCGCCGGTCGTGCTTCGCTCAGTGTTCGTAGTTAATGAGGACAATTAGAAATAGACATTTATTTAAAGTTGCATACACAGATTTAATGTCCTTCATCTTGTAGAATCATAGCTAACAAAATCATTGGGTGCATAATAGATTTAAGAAAAATATTGTTTTCACTATGTTAGTTTTAAGATCATGGGATACTTCATCTCTACTAACTTCATCCCATCTTTGCGCCCGGGAGCATGTACGGGCAACGCTCGTACAGTGTTTTCAGTTAGTCAGCATTTTACTCTATCGCATTTCATTTCATATAAAAACTA
>DWOT01000022.1:0-11097 GCA_018251255.1 Pyrrhopyge hadassa | reverse complement strand
ATCCCCGAAGAGGTAGGCAGAGGAGTGTAATACTACACTCCCACGTTTTACCAGTTACTTTTAGGTCCCATTATGGAATAGATGGTGAGCCTATTTCCATATATCGTGCACTAATCCAGACTTCGACCCACTACTAGAAAATCTAAATCAGAAAAATCTAATATCCATCCAACTATGCAAAACTCAACTGTCTTTCCTATAAGACATTTATAGATAATAAGTTCTTTCATAAGTTACAACACGATAGTACCAAGAAGTGTAGACAATTATAAAATATAAAGAAATCTAACATAATAGCTGTACCGAGCGCAATATGATAATAATTTACGCATTTTCGTGCAAAAACTCACTCACGCACACATAGCGAATGACTATCCAATGATTTAAAAAATAAACAACACTATTGCATACCGAACAGTCCAAACAAACAATTTCGCGTCACATATTTCAAACTAAGCGCTATTTAAATTACCTAAAATCTATAAATTGTTACGATACTTCATGTAAAGCCTGTTAAAAATATTGTGAATTTCGCTATGATATTGGTGCGGTCATAGGCTTTTATTGAATGGCCTTTCGTCTACAATAATGAGGCTCATATGGCACACGCGCGCCCCCTACATCCGACACGCGTCAGGAAGCGGCCGCTACGCGACCACTTCCGCCGTCGGAACTGTATTGTTTGCTTGGTTTCGGCTATAGCGGATCTCTTAAGGGTGTTCCCAGATTAATGTAATGTGTATACAATGACATTTAACTGTACACACAAGTGTGTTGGATATCGAGTTACTAATGCTTGTTTTTAAAGTTTGCTACCCAAGCAATTACATTTGTCAAGTGTATTGTTAGCCAGTGCTATATTTTGGTTTAAAAATTTAATATACAAAAGTGGAATAATACTTGTACAATTATAACACGAAACATCTCGCCTGTAAACCCCGAAGAGGTAGGCAGAGGATCAATAAAGTTGCTACTGAGTAATCCGATGCTTACATACATATTGGTCTGTTTGTGTTACTGTTTTACTTTGACGTAACATAACGTAACAGCATGCCTGTAATCCCAGAAGAGGTAGGCAGAGGAGTCTAATACACTCCCACTTTTCACCAGCTACGTTTACGTCCCATTATGAAGTAGGCGGTGAGTCTATTGCCATCTACCGGGCACACATCCAGACTCCGAGCCACTACTAGAAAATCTAAGTTAGAAAAATCTACCGGGATTTGAATCCAGGACCTCTTGATCGGCAGACACACTTGCAACCAACACGACCAACGAGGCACTCAGTTTTGTCAGTTTTACTTTCACATCGATGTAATGGGGAAAAATAAACAAAAACCGACAAGAATTAGGGAAGCACTTCGCAAGATTTATTCAGACGCATGACTTCGAAAAGACGCTGGCGGAAAGGTACTTGGTTGATACGTAATAATTAATTGTTCCGCTGTTGAACAGGGTTCTCCTCTTAAAGCGAGAACGAAAAAATAAGATGTGGCGACCCGGGTTTGAGGTGAACGTAGTACAGTGAAGAGGCCTATTTTCAGCAGGCAAGATCTAAGCAATAGGAAGCGGAAGGATAAAAATAAAACATCACGTCAGGTCCGTTACCGGGTGAGCAGAAAGCACCGAATGCCAAATATTTATGTCTTTATAGACTTGCCGTGCTTCTTCCACATTGATAACATCATTAATTCGTATTTAAAGCTTATATAAAAGAAGTTAAATCTACGTGACTGACTCGTTGGTCCAGTGGTTGCAAGCGCGAATGCCGATCGAGAAGTCCTGGGTTGAAATCCCGGGTCGGGTGCTATTGGATTTATCTAAAATAAGTTTTCTCGTAAAAATTTCTAATAGTGGTATTGGAGTCTGGATTTGTGTCTGATGTGTGGCAATAAACTCACACTCTGTTTTATTATGGGAGGGAAATGTAACTGGCTAACCGCCGGAGTATAGGTACTATACTGCTTTACTTACCCCTTTGGTGATTACAAGCGTGATGTTACGTTATTTACAATAATATCCTAATAGTTTAAATTTTAGCGTCTTACTCTGGGGATCTGAAGTTCAATAACAAGGTACGTTTTTAAAATAGATTAAAAAACGTAACATCACGCCTGTAATCCCCGAAGAGGTAGGCAGAGGAGTGGAGCACTCTCACGTTTCACCAGTTACGTATAAAGAATATGAGAATACAAAACGTTAAAGGTCAGCTTATATCTAAATAATACAAGCATTATTTATTGATAGCCTGCCTGCTATTGCATTTTTCTAACTAGAAATTCTAGTACTGGCTCGAACTTTAGATTTACGCCCGGTGTATGGCGATAGGCTCACCGTACATACCGTAATGGGACGTGAACGTAAATGATGAAACGTGGAAGTGTACTATACTCCTTTGTCTGCTGCTTCGGGGATCGCAGGCGTAACATTAGATACGTATTTCTATTCATAGCAAGTGTCCTTTACGAAACAACAATACGGAATTCCAAAATAAAAGTCAAACGTAACGGCATTAAACCATAGTTAATGCATACAAACCCAATACAAAAACGGTAATAAACAAAATGATATGGTTGCAAACGCGATTGCCGATCGGGAGGTCCTGGATTCATTTCCGGGTAGCGTGCTATTAGATATGTCTATCTTAAAATTTCTAGTAGCGGCTTGGAATCTGGATTTGTGCCCGGTATATGGCAATAGACTCACCATATAATCCATAATTGGACGTAAACGTAACTGGTGAAACTTGGAAGTGTACTACACTCCTCTGCCTAGCTATTCGGGGTTTACAGGGGTAATGTTACGTTATATAAGTACATAAATTTATATAACACACATTTATGGGATACCCATTAAATAACAGTATTATAAAAAAGTGCATTCCAATGCAGAAACACCTTATGAATTATTTTACCTATGCGATTGCGCATGACATACTCGTAGGTACATATGAGTAGATAATATTCGAAGATCTGGTCAATGAGATTAACAGTGCCACTGTGCGGAGCATTTCTTCTAAACCTAGCCCCATCCGATTCTTTAATCGAATCAATTTTGTTTCTTCTATCGACACTGACAAGGACAATCCCAAAAACAGTATTCAAACTCAATTGCAATATATCATACAATCCTGAGATCCATATACGCCAAATGCAAATAGGCCGTTGAAACAGTATCAAGAGCTGTGGGGCCCTCGAGTGACCCTCAGCTCGAGAATGGTTTTCGGACACAGAATTAGTATGTGAAGTACCCTTCATCCCTTACTGGGGCCGTGTAGAACCCGATTTGACATACCTCACTTGAAAACGCGTTACCATTTAAATTGTTATTCCCCTGAGTTTTTTACGAGTATTGTGCGAGTTTGTACAAACGTTTATTAATTTGCATTTTTAGATCCATATTAATTTATTTTACAATGATTATAGTTTACTTCATCTGAACAATAAATTAATTAGAAGCATATTGTAAGTAATAAAATTGTATGTATTACCTTTATTTTGTCAAACATAAAATTCGGATGTTTTCTGTAATGTTCTAGTTTTCTCTGTGTGTTGGTGAAATTACCAGTGAGTATCCTTTCTTTTGGATGCTGTCTGTTGGAAGCAAATATCCATCAAAGAATCCCAATTAGTTGTAACCACATGCGCATAATATGAAACCCTTGAGAACTTAGTAACGCTTGGAGACCTAATAAATACCGGGCACATTTCACAAGAAAGAACTATACTGACTACGTTAAGCTTTAGGTTTGCCTTGCCTTAATCTTGAATTTAATACGTTATAATAATTAATAGTAGTTATCAAAGATTATTCTGCCGACTTATGTAGGTACACATATTTTTAATTATTTTCCGGACTACTCCATAATGGGACTTAAACGTAATTGGTGAAACCTCTTTCTGCCTACCTCTTCGGGGATTATAAGCGTGATGTTACGTTTATTTTCCGGACTCTGTGCAAGCTATCCAGGTTTAGTAGAGTAAAAAATATATTAAAAACTATGTTCGCAGTAAGTGAGTAAACTGAATATGTTTAAGGATGCAATGACAACCAGTGGTAGGGCCACAGTACGTTTTTGACCGAACTTCTGAACTTATGTTACGAGCCCTTCAGAAGGGTTTCTTATGTTACACGGTACAACATTGTTGGCTGGACTCGAAGTATTGATATTTCGTATAGTTAGACATCTTACTTAAATGAAAATTTGTCTATCTATATACATATATGGAAATGTATGGCTGGCCTGTGGGTTCGGTGGCTCATGACACTGTTTGTTAATGAACGTGGAGCTGAAGGTTATGAGTTCGATTCATTATGTATCTACTAGTTGGGCGAGACCAAATATCTAAATAGTTCATAGAACTATATTGGTTTTTCTTAATGATCGTCACACTGTCAGTCTACAAAACGTGTAGTTCATTTTGTTCATTTTATTAGTATAAAACCGATTTTTTTTCGCGCTACTTTTATAAAACCTTTTTTCAATAATTAAAAAAAAAGTTACATCACACCTGTAATCCCGTACTACACTCCCACGTTTCACCAGTTACTTTTAGGTCACATTATGGAGTAGTTGGTGAGCCTATTGCCATATATCGAGCACAAATCCAAACTCCAAGCCACTACTAGAAAATCTAAATTGGAAAGAATCTAATCATACCCGACCCGAGAATCGAACCCAGGACCTCTCGATCGGTAGTCGTCGCTTGCAACCACTCGACCAAGGAGGCAGTATCAATGATTTAATACTTGGAAATACGAGTTGTAGATAGTTATTAACTTTTGTTGAGGGAGTTCTAGACTTTCACATAACTATTTAGTTCTATGGAGTTGAGAAATGAAAAGCTTTAGTAAAGGCAACGATAGGCTGATAAGCATTGTGATGTAATAGGAGTAGCCAAAATATAAAGATATTTTTATAAGGTTTACGAGGTTATAATGATTTATGCTCAGTGGTCGTGTCGTGAAACTTTACTATCGTACTAAGTCACAGTGAACAAAAGGTACTTTTCTTTTTTTATTCACTTCAGGTGGACTTCCTGTCTGTCCACTGCATGGTTTTATCCACATGCAAGGTTTATGTACAAGGCAAGGATTTCTGTTATAACTGTAATACTCCATGATTGTATAATAGTAATGTACCATGGCCACAAAGCTTTAAAATTATGAGAAAGACTATTTTGCTTTGTAATTAAGGCCAGATCCGACTTCGTATTCATTGCTACATTCTCCGAGGCAGGATGTATATTCCGAAACTGTACTAAGGCGTTAAAGAACTAAGGCGTTCCTAGATAGTCATCATGCTCATCAGCCTATCTCAAACCACTGCTGGACATAAGCCGCCCCAAAGAGCGCCATCGCGCCCTGTCCTCGACTAGCCGCATCCGGCTTCTGCCTGCAGCCTTTCGCAGATCGTCATCCCACCTAGCCGGAAATAGATAGTGATCAGACGCGAAATACCTGTTGGTGGTATCATCAGGATCTTTACATTGGATTGTTATACGTAGGTATACCTAGTACAAGATAGTGATAACCGAGGATCAGACGACCTACATATGTAATAGGCATTTACTGCTACGAAGTATAAGGCTAATAGACTATTGAAACCCCTCAAGCAGAACCCAAACACGACCCCATTTAACTAACTTCTCTTTCATTTCCTTTGTACAAATGGATTAGCTATCTTAATGACATTTTAAGCGAGATTAGTTGTGATTTATCAACAAAAACTTAAAATTGAAATGTAACATTCAAGGTCAAAAAGTCACAGTGACGCCTAAAAGTATTTTATTTAAATATTAACGTTCACGTTTTTTTCTCTCAAGGCAACTGTGTTTGAATTTTGATAATAATACAATTTCAAAGACATTCCAATTTCCTCAGTAACCCTAATTCTTTAAGATTTAATTTCAAACGTATTACAATTACTCACCCTTAAACTTTTTCCGGCGCAAACCCATAAACATAACCCTCAGTTGTGCTTTAGGAGCCCTGCAAAGCACTTTACATCCCATAAAATTTTACCACTTCCCATATGCAATGGGATCCCCTAAAACGCGATAAATCTGACCCCATAACGAACTGAAAGCAACTGAAAATAGAATTAAAAGTTTTGCCATTCGATCTTACGATAAAAGAACTTGGTCTCTATGGAACAGGCAGTAAAGTTGAAAATCGTTTGCGGGCAAACGCTGTAAGACTGTTACACAGATAATGTCAATTAGGCGGATATACAAACATTTTGTTGCTTACGTTCGGGTGTAAAGTTTATATCCGTGTGTAAAATTTGGCGAAAGAGAAGAATAAATTGCATCTTTGTGAAAAGACCATGTTATTCAAAATTTCGAAACCTTAGCCGTGAGAACAAAACAAGCTAATGCGTAACCCCCAGTTTGAACGCTTATAATGTGAAGAAATGGGAAAACGCACGTACGACCTTATTCATAAAACAACCTCCCGAATCTAGAACAAAACACTAAACTTCATACTTGGGTATTACGAACACTCTATGCGATGTATCGGCGTTAAAACAAGCCCTGTTTGTGACTCTGCCCCTCTACGACACACAACGACCGAACTGAATGGAAATAAATACCGAAATACCGCTACTATCATGGGGAAGTTTCAACAGAAGAATTTCAATATCAATCCTGCTTGTATCCTGAAACCTATACTCGTATTCGAGTCTTCCATAAGAATGCGGATAATTCCATCGAGATGTTCCCACGTTCTTACATAGATTCCTTGTGAGCATTGAAGAAGACTTCTTTTATTCTTACAGTATGTGACACTTTCGTATGTATTGTCGCCAGCTACTACAACAATGACTCTCTATACTTAAGCGAAGACTTACGTCGAAAGATGAACAAGACTCTTTCACTTCCATGAATCTAAAACGTAACATCACGCCTGAAATCCCCGAAGAGGTAAGCAGAGGAATGTAGTACACTCCCACGTTTCACCAGCTACGTTTACGTCCAATTATGCAGTAGGTCGTTAGGCTTTTGCTGTATTCCAGGCACAAATCTAGCCTCCAAGCCACTACTAGAAAATCGAAATTAGAAAATTTAATAGTATCTGACCCGGGATATGAACGCAGGACCTTTCGATCGGCAGTCGCGCTTGCAACCAACACGACCAACGCGGCAGTCGTGAATCCACACTATTCATATTCAACACCAGTTGTCATATGATACCGTCATACCCATCTGTGGTCCGTCAACACATCAGAAGAATCTCACCGGAACAAATATAATTTAATTGGGCATAAAGCAAAAAAGGCATCTGAAAAATTCTACGTAGATCCTGCAACTTCCTAATATGCCTTGACCAGCAGCTAAAAGGGTTTTAATTAACAAATACCTAACTGCATCACCTTCGCCAAATGAGAGAGTACCTATTTTAAAACGATTTTAAGCTCGGTAGCTAAAAAGAGATTCCAACAAATAAACAAACAAAACAGACAAATGTAAGCGTCCCGAGATATTTTGCCGTTTTTCTTTCCCGAAAATTAGTACAGGGAAAGCAGTAAAAATAAAAATAAAAACTTCTGCAATTCGACCGCGACGCGGCGGGGAAATAAAGGAACAGATAACGTCAATTAGAGAGACATATGGCATCGATGTTACACGTGTGAAGACGCCTTTACAGCTGCGGGCAAACGGCCAGTATAATGTAAAATTACGTCTGTAGCCCGCGAAGAGGTAGGCAGACGAGTGTAGTACTACACTCCCACGTTTCACTTGGCATTACAAAACCAGACTCCGAGGCCCTACTAGAAAACCTAAATTTGAAAAATCTAATAGTACCCAACCCGGGAATCGAATCTAGGACCTCTGGATCGGCAGTCGCTCTCATAACCACACGACCAACGAGGCAGTCTGGTCCAAACAAATTAGACACAAAACAATTAGACAGGCTTTGTTCTTATGTGCGTACTCTTTTCGACAGGCTATCTGTAGGCTTCTCAGGTATTGGTTTACATAAATAGTATAAATCATTAATATTAATAAGCGATTCTGAATTCCGCTGGAAGTCCTGAAATTGCGGAAGGAAGAGGAACACAGCAGTTTTTTTATTCTTCAAGTAATAATATATATCTTGGAGCAACTCCACACACGGTAATCTGATTCCAAAGCATCAAGAGAACTTGTACTTAGATATCCAGATGGCTGATAAACTACGTACCTACATAGAAATATATAATTATATAGACGTCTTTTTGCACCTAGACATAGAACAAAAACTTGTACTCATCATACAAACATTTATTCTGGGTGGGAATCAAACCCATCAAGTTCACTATCAACTGCGCCAACGTGCCAGTCGAGCCAAATGCTTTTGCGATTATATCTAGTGCCATGTCGTAATATGGATTATGGTGTTGGGCGCTTGATTTCAAAATATCTATTCACTGTGAGATGAAAATATTCTTTGTGATCACATAGCTACTTTTCCTAATCCGCAGTTCGTAACGCAAAAGACAAAGAATGGAGCGCGCTGACAGAATTCTTAACACTATTCATGAAGTATTATATATTTTTAAAAATTATTACATAGTATCAACATACAAACAAAGTATTACATAGTATCATATTAGTATGGCGTCTACATATATTTGTTTCTTTGTATTTATATATGTATTATATTTTATTTTTTATTTATTTTTTTGGTTTTATAATAAAGGAAATTAGATGCATACCCCAACTTTTCATCATCACCTGGGTTGACTGGTAGAAAATGCCAATTGACATTAAGTCCGCCCTTTGTTAACAACAATAAAGAATAAATAAATAAATATAGCAATATCACGACGCATGTAATAACAATTTATTTTTAATAAAACAAGCTACGTTAACAGAAATAAAACTGTTTAACAGCTAGAACAAGTTCACACTTGGTGCGAAAACAAAACTGTTTAACACATAGAACATTTTACATACAGCATGGTTGCAATTAGTGTCTACGCTAGAATCTATGTTGTTGCAATACGAAATAAGTATAACAGTCTAGTACACTCCCACGTTTCACCAGTTACGTTTACGTCCCATGATGGAATAGGTGGTGAGCCTATTACCATACCGGGCACAAATCCAGACACGGAGCCACTATTACAAATTCCATGTTAGAAAAATCCAATAGCACTCGACCCGAGATTTGAACCCAGGACGACCCGATCAGCAGTCGCGCTTACAACCAACACGACCAACGAGGCAGTCAACGAAATATATATAATTACGAAATATGCGTTATACCTATATCAATTCTATCTGATACTTCGTTAATATTTTCCCTGGCAGATCGGTAAACAGGAAGTGGGAGATCAAAATATAACCCCATCAATCTTATTAGGAATTATGAAACGTGATTTATCACTTCACCATACATTTTATGTCATAAGGGTTCTGTTCCACTGCGAGCGAGATAGCGAGATGACAATTAGAATAATTATAATTTGACATAGAGATACCTAATACATACCATGAAGTACAGGAACCATAGGCAGGCCTGTGAGTGCGAGTGTCAACGATTACAAAAAGTGGCAAGATGAGTGATCGGTACTTATATTTGTCTCATCACACAAAAACAAGAGAGACAGGTAGGTAGCCTCATCGACATAATCTGCAAATCTGTGTCAGCAATCGCGCTAGCAACCACTCTTCCAACGACGCAGTGCACAATATAATAATAATATGCCACACAGTTGGCTGTAAATAATATCGGCACGTGTAAAGTGCCTCAATTGATTCTCGATAAAGCGTATCGTTTGCGAAGCGTTGCACGTGGCCGCGAACTTTGATGTCGTTGAAACGGAATTTATTGCTGCTTTTCTTATACTTATATCCAGTAGTTGTATGTATACAGTCGTCTGCGAGAATATCAGCAGCCTCGACGTGATACATGTACATATGTGTGCATTGAAATTGGAAACATGTATACGAATACATTGATTCAACAATGTGATATATAAATTTCAGTATAATTATTATACTACCCGCTGAGTTTCATGCCATAATCATCACGCTGGGTCAGCGGATTGGTGATCGCTGTGCTGGATAGAACGCCGCTGTTGCGATCTCAATAAGGCGGGTGGTAGCGGCTGGATGGGATCTGCGGAGGACTGCGTGTTGTGGCACACCTCGGGACAGGCCCATGTCCAACAGTGGAATGGTAAAGTCTGTGATGTTGATGATCATGTACAATCGTTCTTTTCGTCTTCGTTCGTTCACCAATCTGAAACTGTAGGGGCAAGGGTGATACAGATTTATAAATAAATAAAGCTTTCTTACTTACATAAAATACACCAAAAGGCTCGTGAATCACAGTAAAGATACATATTGCATAATATCGATCGATATATTGGGAGGGAGTCAAAAGTCTCCGCAACCGGCGTGCATGTATGAATAGGGCGATGAATATAGACGAAGCGCGACAGGTTTGATAGATATTTGACACTCGGTGCTCTCTGCCTACCCCGTCATTGAATGGCGTAGATATATATATATATATGATACTAGCAATGCCCGCGGTTTCGCCCGCGCGGAAATCAGTGAGTCACAAAGTTGCAAATTTATTTGGATAACGATTAATATCATCTATATTCAAAACACCTTCGCAAATAATGTATTATTTTAGAACAAATTTGATTACCATAAAAAAGGTCACAGTGAGTCAACGTTAAAAGCTAGACATATGGTGCCGCTAACTTTTTTTTAGAACATTTAAAGGGGAACAATTTTGTAACACATCAGTTTTGCGTAACTTTCACCGTTTACGCAGCGCACGCAAGGAAAGCTCAAAAAAATAATATTTTCCGGTTTTTGCAACATTTATCATTGCTGTTCCACTCCTGTCAGTCACAGCGTTATGTTTTATAGCTTTCTCAATAAATGGACTATTCAACACAAAAATAATAATCAATTCGACCCAGTGGTTCCTGAGATTAGCGCGTTTAACCAAACAAACAAACTCTTCCGCTTTATAATATTAGTATGATTGCATGTTCTTTATCATTCTATTAACGAAACATTTTCACTTACGATTTACTTACGTACGTGCTTTTAGCTCCTTTATTCTATATTATCTCTCTGTCTCCAT